>LKNJ01001549.1:0-109277 GCA_002120245.1 Maccullochella peelii | reverse complement strand
CTCTCTCTCTCTCTCTCTGTCTCTCTCTCTCTCTCTCTCTCTGTCTCTCTGTCTCTTTCTCTGTCTGTTCTATTTACAACCACGAACCAAGTGACGTGTTCTACTACTACTTGCACTGCGCTGGTCTGCAACGTTCTGAAATTTGCCAGTTGGTGTATCGTTTCCATAGTAACGACTCTCTGTACTTCCGTTCTAACTACCGGCTTTTCAGGCTTTTTTTGTAGTTGGACGGAATTTGTAGTGTCTTAAAATATGAATGAGGATAGTGATAGTTCAGTTCGGTCCAATCACAAACAAAAAAAGAGTTGTTCCTCCCTTTTCGTAATCTGAAATGTCATTGTGTTTTGTGTAATATTGTTGTGTTTTGACCTTCAGGGCCACCGTAGCATGTTAATTTAAGATTTTTATCTGAATCTGTAAAAATGATGTTTTTTGCATTTTATTCCCAGTTTACTTTTCCTCTCTCTCCATCTCTCTGTCTCTCCCACATACACTCACACCAGACACACTTAATGAATGAACATAAACAGCTACAAATGCTCGGCAGCGTGCCCTGTTCCATCACATCACTAAGAAGTTGGTCAACCAAGGACACAAATAGCTGCATCTCCTCAAAATGTGTTTGCATCCAATAACTGCTGACACAGAAGAGACCTGCAAACCTTTTGGCACCAATCAGTGATTAATATGATAATATTTATTCATGTAGCACTTTTCTAAACAAGGGTAAAAAGTTTGCTTTACAAGGACAGAGGTAAACTCATATTAAACCAATTTCAACAAGTAAAATTACTTTTTATTGAATTGAGTTTTTACATGGGATTGAAAAGAAGGCACTGACCTTAAAAGCCTGAGGTGATGACAGGGGCCCAAACAGCGAAGGCCTTTTCACCAGAAGGGCCCTGCCACAGGAGCTCAAACTGTGATGAGGCTCAGAAGGGTTTAAGCTGAGATGCAGACAGGAGTATAATCATTTTTAAAGGCAGACAGAGAACTGGCAGCAGCTTTTTGCACTATAGCTGCAGACTGAAGATATATTCCCCCAATCCAGAGTAAGGAGAATTACAGTAATCAAAGTTTGTTCCAAATAAATGCATGAGTGATGTTGAGTCAGCATTGAGTCAGTGTTAACGGAAAGAGCATTGTGGGAATTGGCAGCCATATGTTCATACATGTATGTACTACAACAAATGAGATTGCATCCAGTCCCAGCAGGGGATCCACCACAGGGGCTTGAAAACACCAATTGCACATGGTTTCTGACAGCAGTTCTGTCTTGTTCAGATTACTGATGGACAACAGCATCAGAAGACTTCCTGAAAACACCTTCCAGTCTCTGTGGAAACTGGCTGAACTGTGAGTGGCACCCAGTTTGCTTGTATCTTTATCGTTCTGTTCACATAATTCAGTTTATATCAGTTGACATTAAATAATAATAACAAGTAGTTAATGTAACCAGTCACTGGGTTTCAGTGGAGATTGAAATGTCTATTTGAGAATATTTAAGTGCTCTGGTGGTGATGGAGTTTCTTACTGATGATTGAGAATGGATTTTTCACAGCCTGACTCAAATTTAATTAATTTTTAAGCCATCAACCATCAGCAGATCTTTGTCAGCTCTACACATTTCTATTAAAAGACCTCATGAACACATGATACAATAAAACATTGTTTTCAGCCATTTATTTAAAATTGAACGATCAATCAATGAGAACTGCAGTTTATTGTCACTTAGTGGTCGGTTAAGATGAAACAGTTTCCAAAATCTTAGTGCAATCAGAACAATATATTATTACAATATGGCCACATTATGTTTGGATTGTTGGATTATGTTGTATCCTTGGATGGATCAGTATAATGTTAGGATTCTGAGACCGTAAGGGATTTACAGAACAATAATTAGGATTAGGATTAACCACAAGAGGTGAGTTATAACATCATGGAATTGCATTACATGTAAACACAATAAATGCTTTTGATTGAAATGATGCCATAAAACATATTCGAAATGAGTACAAAATGATAACCAAGAAACAAATCAGCAAGCATGCAAGAATGCAAGAATTCACATGTACGTCTATAAAACCTGGCTTTAAGTGTTAAAGTTTGAAAAAGATTCCATGGAAGCAGTGTTCAAAAACATAGTTTTGTTGTGCTGAGATTTATTTTGTTAATGTTTGATGTTTTGATAAATCCTGCAAAGCTGGTTCTTTAAAAAAAAGTAAAGAAAATTATGTAGATCAAGAACTTTGGTTAATTTTATCTAAACATGAAATATCTGTGCTTTGGTTGCAAGAGTGTGTGTATGCTTTCCACTATCCATGTTTAGTAATGAATGAGTAAATTTATGAATGTAAGTGAATCTGTATGTTTCTCATCTTGCTTTTGTCCATAGAATTTGCTTTTTGCTTTTTAGGAATCTGTCCAGAAACAGGATAAGGGAGTTACCAAAAAACACCTTTAAGAGCCTCTCCAAGTCCCTCCTTAAACTGTGAGTAACTGGTAGTCTGGCTGCGAGGACATGTGTGCTTCATTATGTGAGGATAATAGGAGAGGATTAGGGTGAAATGGAGTATATTTAGTATAAAAACACTTTATCTTCATTTTAATGCCTCCCACAGGAAAGAAACTCCAAAAATGTATGGGGGTATTATGCAGTTACAAAAAAGTTTTAGTCTTGTGGTTGGCGCTGCTGTCAGATATGCTATTGTAGTGGAAAAAGTTGTTTCACTGCAAGCAACATTTGAAAAACCATTGCGAATTGGCCCTCAATGTCATGTTACACTGGGATGAAATAATGAGCACAAGTATTATATTTGTTCCATTTTGGGGTCAGAATCTGGTTTGTATACTGAGTCTGTGTGCGAATTCTGCATACTCCATAAAGGTTGCAATGATACAAATTTAGCAGGTGAAAGGCATTGGTGGGAAGTACATTGTGGTGGCAGAGTGTGGTTGATTGAGCTCAGCTGCAGAGAAGATAGTGGGGGAGTGGCTCAGAGAGTCAGCCTCAGCAATCTGGATGGTACAGGTGGCAAGCAATCAGTAATCATAGGCTCTGTGCTTAGTAGAAGCAATGACTGCTGAGAGGAGGCTGACTGACACACAGAAGAGATGGACACAGAGAGAGCGCCCTCCATACATGAAGGAGAGGAGCCGCTGGCTGACCCAAAGTCAGGGGATCTGGGAATCCAGCTGAGTGTTCCTACGGTTGTAAATAAAGATCTGTGTTCAGTTAAGTCAACGGTGTGTATATCTGTGTTTCACCCATACCCCAAGTGGCAACACTGCTACACTGGCACCCAACATGGGGCACTGACAGGGAAAGGGTGGACACAGCATGATGGGGCAGCCGACCATGCAGCCCATAGCTGCCTTGGGGCAGATGCTGGGAGAGCTAGCAGCGGTAAGCCGGCAACACAGGTTGAACCAACTGCCAGCTGCTAAAGGATGCCACTTCCCGCTGACTGGAGCCAGGAAACTCAGCTAGAGAACTGTGGATGTTGGAAATGCTGGTTCGCGACCAGTTTTTGGAGGGGCTCCCGGCCGGAACAGCGGAGTGGGTCCAGTGTCAAAGCCCGAAGGACCTTGGAACTGTGGCCATATTGGTCTCGGATCACCGGGCCGACGGGGGACGGCCTTCGGCACCCCCCGCCCCATGCCGGAGATCGCCAGATGCCATGGCTTCTTTTTCCAGGAGGCCTGTGTGGTCCCCTGCTACCAGCGGTGTCAAGGTGAGTATTGGTGGAAGCAGGAGCAGGACCCAAAAGCAAACAGCAGCTCACAGCAGTTTAAATGGTTTATTAGGTAGCGCCGGCATGCAAACAAGTCCACACAGGAGCGAGGTCCAACTCAGGACCACAGAAACTCAGAAGCGCAAAACACTCATCCAACATCGGAGGTAGCAACCAGGACGGAAGACAATGACACGACGGGACAAAGGAAAGGAACAGGAATATATAGAGGGAAGGCAAATGAGAAAATGAGCGGCAGGTGTGAAAATGAAGAACAGGTGCAGAGACTCAAGGATAATGACACTAGGGAAGGGACACAAGAAGCAAGAGACAAGACAACCACAAACACAGGAAACAATACTGACCACAATTTCAAAATATAACAGGAACAGATGAAACACCCAAAAATACTACTAAGAAGTCCAAAAATCAAAACACAAGTCCAAACTGTGACAAGCGGAGCTAATACATAAACGAAAAATTGTTCAGTGGGAATTGAAGGCTATGCTGGGGGTGGGGGGTTGTAATAGAAGAATCCCACAGTGCGTGGTGTAGTCCTATTTTGTTGTGAAGAAAGATGGGTCTGTGTGGTTCTGTGTGGATTATCGCAGGGTGAATGATGTGTCACAGTTTGATGCCTACCCCATGCCCAGGGTCGACGAGCTCCTGGACCGTCTGGGCACTGCTCGTTTCTTTACGATACTGGATTTGACCATGGGCTACTGGCAGATTCCCTTGTCTCCAGAGTCCAGGGAGAAAACGACCTTCTCCACTCCATTTGGATTGTACCAATTCGTCACACTTCCGTTCGGGGCCCCAGCCACGTTCCAGCGCCTCATGGATCGGCAGCACGTTGCATACGCTGCCACCTACTTGGATGACGTGATCATATATAGTGACAGTTGGGCTGAGCATCTGCAGCGGGTGGCTGCGGAGTTGGACTCCCTGAGGCTAACCCAAAGAAGTGTGCGGTTGGACGGAGGGAGGCACGGTATCCGGGGCACCTCTTTGGCGGCCCCAGTCCAAAAAGCAGGTGAGGCGTTTTTTGGGGTTGGCGGGCTAGGCTACTACCGCCGGTTCATTCCAGGGTTTGTGGACCTGGTCAGCCCCCTGACCGATCCGGTCCAGTGGACGGGGCAGTGCCAGAAGGCATTTGAGAGGGTTAAACAGGCCCTCTGTGGAGAGCTGCTTCTCCATACACCTAACTTCTCTCTCTCCCTTTCATTCTGCAGACTGATGCCTCGGACAGGGGGTGGGGGGGCCGTTTTGGCCCAGTAGGCTCGGCCGGACGGCTCCCTGCCCTCAGTCGGGTGGGGGTGGGGTATGTGGTGGTTGATTGATCTCAGCTGCAGAGGAGAGAATGGGGGAGTGGCTCAGAGAGTCAGCGTCAGCAATCTGGATGGCACAGGTGGCAAGCAATCAGTAATCATAGGCTCTGTGCTTGGTAGAAGCAATGACTGCTGAGAGGAGGCTGATGGACACAGAGTGCCCTCTGGAAAGAGGAGAAAAACCTGAACCCTGTTGTGCATGAAGGAGAGGAGCTGCTGGCTGAACCGAAGACGCCGGGCAGGGAAGCCAGCCGAGTGTTCCTACAGTTGTAAATAGTGTAAATAAAGATCTGTGTTAAGTCAACGGTGTGTGTGTGTATCTGTGATTCACCCGTCAGAAGAACCCCAAGTGGCAACATTGCTATGTAGATTTACTCTAATACTGTACTTAAGTACAAATTTGAGGTACTTTATTTTAATTTAATGCTACTTTATACTATTTCTCCAATATTGTAGTTTTTACTTGACTACATTTATGAAAGTTATAGTTACTAGTTACCTTACAAATAAAGATTTTACATTTTTACAGTGTGGTGTTGCAGCTTTTACTTAAGTAAATGAGCTGAATACTTCACTGGTGAAAGGTATGAACAGAAATACCAAAAATGGAGCAGATGGTCCCTTCACAATGAAAACTGCGCTGTAATTCTTTGCATTTTATTGTTCAAAACAATATTAGGGACAACAAAGTGGATAAATGGGCTGTCTGTGAAGGACATTTCAATCTCCTATAAATGCTTTGGACACTTTCACAAGAAATGCATTTTTACCATCAAAAAACAATTCACAGTAGCTGCTGTCTTCTTTGTTAGATTGGTTGTCTGGAAAAACATTACAAAAGTGTTAAATAGACATATCTGAATTTTAATAAACCTTTTTCACCTTAGACATTCTGACTTATCAACACAAAACATAAGTGTAAATAATAACATAATGATGGCTCTGTTACATCAGTTTCCTGTGGGCCTTAGCAGTGAGCCAGCATACACAACACCAGGACCCAGGAAATGGCAAACCTGAGAGGAATGCTGCTATTAATAATGTTATTACATACCCAGCCCACAGGAGTACTGCCAGGCTGTGCAGCGATTTTGGCGTAGTTGCCATAGTCAAAAATTGCAGGTCATGCGACACTTTCAAATACACTGCCATTACCATAGAAACAGCTATAATACAATGAAGAGAAATCACTGAGCACCACACACATTGCATTGCAATTACTGTGTAATTTGTATTATCACAGTTTGAGCTACTGGGACAAATAAAAATGATAATAAAAAGAGCTGTATCAGTATATTTGTGTCATTCATGTGTGCAGGGAGTCATCCAGCTCAACCACAAAAAGAACTCTAATGCACATGTGCAAAGTAAGGAGCCAAAAAAAATTCAGAAGCATAAGGAACTCTATTGATGTACATGTTACTTACACTTGTGTTTTCACTGCTATGACATTTCAAAATGTCTTTTGTGTAAAAAAAAAACAATGCTGCTTCTCCCACTCAGTGTGTCCTCTGGGAAAGACGAGGCACATAGATTTATGGGACAGTTCTGGCATTTCTGTACTGTTACTTTTCAGTTAAAGATTAAGACACAGCTGCATGTTAACAGCTGTTGTTTCTGTGAAAGGAGGAGGCAGGACCAGCGATACTGCCAGTAAAATACTGCCTCATGAATAGTGCTATTATAAAGTTAATGAGCTCCAAACAAACAGTCTCTTGCAGTGGTTAGTGGTGAGCCTGGAGCATTGGACAGCAAATTAATTTCAGTTAATTAAATGTCAGAGATGTGTTTTATAGACATAGTGTAGTTACACTAGTTTATCACAAAAGTAGACAAACTCTCCTTTAAATTAAGTCTGAAATCAGTTTCACACACAGTTGGAACTAACTTAACAGCAGGTTTCCCATGCAGTTTGTCATTATGTGTTTGTGTGTGTGGTCTGTTCAGCTGTTACATGGGGCAAAAGACTAATTGGTGGATTAGATGTGTGGTTTCTGGTTGGATGGTGCCCAGAGTTAACAACTATGCTGCTGTTTGGCCAAGTACGATATTAATCTGGAAAGCTCATCAAAGGACAATGTGAATATTTATTTTACGATGACTTCAATTTGAACACATCCTTGAACATTTCTTAGAAAGACATTTGTTGTAAACAAAACGTGGCGTAGGATCTACAAATATATATCACTTAAACGTTTCATCTCAGACAGCTCACATTGCTTAATACCAATTTCTTAACAGTTTAGTGCAGAGATCAACATTATATTCATCAACTTTTTGTCTTTCTTTGTTCTTTGTGTCCTGAGTTAAGAATCTTTGTCAAAACGTTTCAACCAGTTGAAATTGTACACAGCGTGAGAGTGGTGAAATACCCACACAGAGAGGACATGCAGTGAAATTCGCACAAGAATATATAATGTTCCAGCAGATGATGATGATGATGATCGCTCCCTCCACACATTCACACACATGCAAACACAAGGAAACACACACAGGGAGAAAGAAACAAAAAGAAAGAGACAGGGTTTTGTCAGTTGCTTTAATGGTCCATGAAATCACACAGGAGCAATCCCACTTTTACAATGAGAATCTTCTGGAGTAATATTTTCCATGTCCCAAAATGACCTGGACAAATGGAAAAACAATTATCTGCAGCCTTCACCTCCATTTTGTGTGGGAGGCCAAATTTTTATGTGATTTTGTGTAATTTGTGCTTGGTTGTAGTTAACCAGAAATTTACAACTAGCAACAGGCATGTCACTGTTCAAATTGTCTGTATGTCGCAGTGCATCATGCTGTGTGTTGTTTTCCCAAAAGTGCTAAATCTATCAAAATGAGGTGAGAGTTTACAGATGGATGTATTGATGGGACAGGCATTTTCATATTGTGAGCATAACTCGACATCTGTTTGGCATGCAGGCGTGATGTTTGTGCCAGCAGCACTTGAGAAGTTTGTGGTCTGAACGTCCCTGAAGTCACATTTAAAACAACAATAGCCTAGTCACATTGTCTTGTAAAGGGCTGTTTACCCAAACGTCATTTGTAAAAAAAAAATAAAAAAAAAAGAAGGATGTATCTGCCCTTGTCCTTAAAACTGAAAAACAAACTGTAGTTTAAAGCCACCATAGAGTCAAACCTAACACTGAGACAAACCCTGCAACAGCCTAGGGGATATCTATTGCCCTACGTGCTCCACATAATAATGAAGTATAGACAAATGCTCTCACTTCAAATGCAGTGTACTACAGAGCTGCATTAAATTACATTTTAGATATGTCAGGGATAGGAGGTAAAATAAATAAATTTGTCAGAGATGTATAGCAATGCCATCCAAAATATCCCCTGTATACAGTATATTGTTGGTTAATATATAGTCATACAGGTATAATGCCATCTAATGTGATGTAGAGTTTGAACAGTGTAATTTGAGTATGAAAATACCTAAATATATAGTGCATTCTGTATCCAGTGTGAAGCAGGATTGACCACAGGAAGTGATCAGCCTGTTTTCTAGACAAAGCACATCTGGATTTTACTGTGATTTAACCAGCTGTTACTTTTCACCCAGGCAGGCTTTACTGAGTTTGTCATCATCTCTTTCTTGTTGCAGAAATATTTCCCACAATCCCCTTCTCCATATTCACCCAAGCCACTTCAACCACCTGATACATCTTCAGTCTTTGTGAGTACACACAAACATGCACACTCAAAGAAAGGGCTTGCTGCATCCTATCTGGTGGTGAAATATGCTGTTTTCTATAGGGCACTGGAGGGGATAGAGATCCCAGATATTCAGACAAAGATGTTCCTGTCTATGAAGAACCTCTCCCACATGTACGTACAATCATCATGTGTCTGTTACCACTGAATAACCAAACATGATGTTGCTTTATCTTTTTATCTCCTCTATGTGTCATTGTTTGTCTGACTCTGTCTTTCTCCCTTGTTTCATCTGCTACCACCCTCCATTTTTATTTCTGCCAGCTACTTTAAGAAGTTCCAGTATTGCTCCTACGCACCTCATGTCAGGTCCTGTAAGCCCAACACAGATGGCATCTCTTCCTTTGAGGACCTGCTGGCTAACATGGTGCTGCGGGTGTCTGTGTGGGTCATGGCCTTCATTACCTGCTTTGGTAACCTCTTAGTCATTGGCATGAGGTCACTGATACGAGCTGAGAACAACCTGCATGCTGCCTGCATCAAAGTCCTCTGTTGTGAGTAACCACACACTGTATTCTCACAGAATAAAGGTTTATTATGTGAAAATACAGAAATACATCCGGCAGTGCATGTAAACCTTACCCTAACAACAACAGTGCTAAAAAGGAATTAAAACGAACATTGAATAAACAGTAGATGTGGAATTTTAAAAAATCACAGAAATGAAACTAAAAAAGCAAATCTATAATAGTGAGTCAAGTAGCCTGGGTCCAGCCCTCTGAATTGCTGCTTTCATCTCTATTGTGTTATTTTTTCCCATGGGATGATGAAGTGAAAACATAATGGCCGTTCAATCTGATTATCAGGCCAGGAGGCAAATTCTTTGATATTAAAGGAAAGGCTGTTCTAGAGTCATGAATAGGTCAACTCCAACCTTCAAAAGCTAATAGAGTAGAAGGGATCTAATGGATATGTAGGGCAATAAAAGTGCTGTTGTCCCGACTGATGGAAGATCCAACACGTTTGTCTGAAATTAATAACATATTGAAAGCAGTTGTAAAATGAGGCACCAGGTGGAGCAAAACTGCACCATTTGGAGCCTTGCAAGTGCTTGATGAATACTGTACTTGAATACTTTTGCCTGGACAAAAGGAATAGGCCTAATGCTTGAGGACATCTAGGCCTGGCTTTGTAAGCAGTGGTCACACTGCTGTACATTTGAAATAATTTGTCACACCAGCAATAGAGTGAGCTGCTCATAGTGTGCCGTAAATAGAGGCCAAATTGGTCTTGTTTTCTATTATTTTACAAGTATTCTGTCAAGTCTCAACTCTGGAATCTCACACCACCAGGAGATGATGCCAGAAGGAGATGATCATTCTCAGTTTTATAGAGAAGAGTAAAATAAATTGCAGTGTGGAAGATATGGGTAAAAAACACTGAACATCATGTCAGGAGGAGTCGTGCAGACGGCTCATACAACTTCGTCTGTTCTCTTTGGCCCTTCCAGATAAAATAGATAGTGCTATTGTTATAGTTGCCCTGTTATTCTTTCAATTATTTTTATTACATGTTTAACTGAGTCTCTGCCCGTCAAAATGGCTCTTTATATATTTTTTTTTTTAATAGATGATGGAAGTGCATTTAACATTTAAGAAGGCATTTCTTAAAAACTCCTGGTACCCACTACTTTTTAAATTGACATTTTGACTTCTCTCCCTCATTCTGCACCATTTGTTTCCTCTCTATTTTGTCTCAGTTTTGTATTCTCTGTCAGCTTTTTATCTTCAGCTCCTCTTCCCTCTGTTAACTGGGAGCAGGGAGGGGACCCAAGCGCAGACAGATGATGAGGCTCAAGCAGTTTCCAAGGTTTATTAACAGAACACAGGTACAGGGAAGGCAGGCAAAAGAATTCAATGAGCTCACCAAACACAGGAGAGAGAGAGAGAGAGAGAGAGAGAGAGAGAGAGAGAGAGAGAGAGAGACACACACACACTCACACTCACACTCACACTCACACTCACACTCACACTCAACTCAACTCAACTCAATACAAAGAACCGACAAGGAACAAAGGAAAAGGACACAGGTATAAATAGGGAAGGGCTAACAAGGGAATCAGGGGCAGGTGTGTAAAGGAAAGCAGGTGCAGACAATCAAGGCACGAGGGCAGGAACTGACAGGATACAGAAAAGACAAGACTTCAAAATAAAACAGGAAACAGATTAACAGAACGTAACACCCTCCTTTTGCATTTTGTTCAGCCTCCAGGCTTCACTCCCTTCACTCTGTTCTCTCTTTTCAAACAATACTGTAGCTTGAACCCTCGAAGAAAAAAAAGAGTTTTATTTTGTTTTCCTTATTTCTAATTTTTCACCCATGTTGGGTAGACTTTCAGTGTAGCAGGAAAGCTAAAAGGAAGTAAGGTTTCCTCAAGTCTTAAATTAACCCAATGATTCACCATTTTTATCACACATCCAGACGTGTGTGTGTGTGTGTGTGTCCCGTGCAAGTGATTATTTTTGCCTGCTCTGGAGGGTAGAAATAATGTCCTCTGGTGTGTATTTTAATGAGAAAATGAGTCTGGCTACAGGATGTGCCAGCAGCTGACAGATGGACTCTTTCAGCAAACCCACACAATTAACTTCACTCTGTAAATGGACTCACGTACAGTATGTCACTATCTCTTATTGTTCAGGTGCAGACTGTCTCATGGGCGTGTACCTGTTTTTCGTTGGAGTGTTCGATGTAAAATTTCGCGGGCAGTACAATCGTAACGCCCTGCTCTGGATGGAGAGCGTGGAGTGTCGGACCATTGGATTCCTGGCCATGCTTTCCTCGGAGGTAACTTAATATAGATTAACATCCCACTCACAACCACACATACACAAATATGCATCCAGACAGAGTGCTGTGTGAAATGGAACCTGTGACACACAATAAACTGTATTAACTGCAACACATATCCAAGATATATCTATATTCTTTTTAAGTTGCTTCCAGCATTTGGTCAGCCCAGCATGCAGCTGCTAGTTTTCCTGACGGAGAATTTTATTATCATCCGTTTCTGCTCATAATGCTGTGTTGTATGGCTACAGGGAGTGACACTTTCAGAGCCTATACTTGCTCAGTTTACCACAATTTATTCCCAATAAATCTGTTTTACTGGTGAAGGTGTTTTCTGACTGACACTCCTCCGATACTGATTCCATTACCTCAGCTCAGGGTATCTGAGGACCCGATACCAGTTCTCTCTTTTTCCCAATTTTATAAGCTGTGGACCTCACTGGAATCACTTTTATGTAACATGAGGCATTGGTGTGGCGCCATAAACTGAGTTGGCGAGCCACCATGACTGCATGAATGATAGTGGAAACACTGAATTTGAAAATGACTGTGTTTAAAGGTACCCTGGGGAGTTTTTGCCTGCTAGTAGAGCTATGTGTGAGTTGGTCCTTGTTATGTTTGTATTGTGCACAGGCACAAGGATGTGGGCAACACGATTCACGTTCCTGCTGTTTGTTCCATAATATTTTGCTGATCGACGGTTGGTGGCAGAAACATGCAAATAACTGTGGGAATGTGCCAACAAAGGCAGTGAAGAAGAAGCCTGCTAGCAAGCAACACGGATGTAAACAGTGCGCAATTTAAAATATTACAAAAATCTGTATTGCAAATGTTTTCTGTGGAAGGAAACACACTCAACACATTTGTTAGACTTCACACACGTTGCGTTTTGATGAGAAATATTGAATTTTAACTTTACTTTTGTTTGTTACAAGGAAACTCCACAGGGCACCTTTAATGTGCATCAGATCAGTACATCCCTAACTGACCTCTGTTGTCATGTACAGATTTTTGAGGATGTCTGTGCACAAAAAACGGTGGACTCCTTTATTTAACTGATAAATCTAAATATATATAATAGTCTACTAAGCAGAGATTAACAAACCATACCAATGGTTTTGCTTTTTTTAGCCCGTATTGACTAGAAATCAAGACAAGCAGTAAACAAACATGAAGTTTGTTTAGACGGTAATGTTAATTTGTGCAAAGTTTTGTGCACAGAAGAGAATGCTTTTAGTAGCTGACTCTCCAGTCTCAAATGGCTTTAACAAAAGCACCAACAGGGAGAAGTTTTCAATTAGTCCTTGCTCAAGACTGCATTATAAATATTATAAAATCTAAGTGTGACAACAGTGAAGCAGATTACTGTGATAATTTATCTGAAGCCTCTGCAAGTTATTCTTCTATCATGTTAGCTTGAGCTAAACCCAGTGTCTGTCTGGAAGGAAGGACTAAAATCTAAATCTAAAATCTTATGGTATCCTTTGGAAAATGGTCAGCAGCAGTGTCATAACATCTTCCTTTAACATTTATAATGAGTCTTTTTCCTCAGGTGTCTGTTCTCCTCCTGACCTACCTGACTCTGGAGAAGTTCCTGGTCATTGTCTTCCCCTTCAGCAACCTGCGCCCAGGCAAACTTCAGACTGGGGTGAGCTATAGTACAAATATAGGAATTTGTCTGCTGAATCTCTTATTTTCACATTCATTCAGTTGGATCCTTTTTGTTGTTTGTGCTGTTTTATACAGGAAAACTTTAAGAAACAACACCAGAGTTTACTGCTCACTTCAGTTGTTTGGTGTGTAAAATAATCGTACAACCTTATGGTGTGAAAACATTGGATTTGCTCTGCTGTAGTTTTCTTTGAAAATAATGAACTATTATGGTTTTAATGTTCTGCTGAGCGCTCAGCCAGTGCACTTAGTCTGAAACACTCTGTGGCCTTTGCTGTAGCTACATTTAGAAAGCAGCTTCCTCCTCCGCCCCAATCTCCTCTTTAAGTGCAAAATTTTTATTATTGTTGATTTAACTAAAGTCCAATGTTCAAGTTTGTAATGAGGGTTTAGTTTTCCAGCAGAATCCTCATTGCTGCTTGGATTCTTTGAGAGCATTTTCAGCCAAATCTAACTATATAACCATTTGTTATAAATGCTCCTGCATCCTTGATGTAAATCTGACAGAGAGACAGTATCTGTGCTCCGTGAGAAAGCTCTGCCACCTGCTGTTTTCTTTCTCTAAAGAGTCTAGATGGAGGTAGAGTCTGAGATGACTTGGCAGTCAACAGGAAATAATTCTACACTGAACTAAATGTTTGGAGTTAGCTCTTAAATTAAAGTGTGGAGATCAAATGAGTCATCAGGTTAATCATCATTATTAGCATCATCAGTCATTAGCGCAAATCATTTTTCATCGTGGGCATTGAACAGTACTCTGTCAGAAATCCTAACAGCATGTTTGTCGTCCCCGGTACAAGGTGGTCCTGGCCTCTATCTGGCTGCTGGGGTTCATTATTGCTGTTGTACCTCTCATGAATGAGGACGTGTTTGGGAACTACTATGGACGTAATGGAGTCTGCTTTCCCCTGCACTCAGACAGGCAAGAAAAACCTACCGCCAAAGGATATTCCACAGGGATTTTTCTGGGTAAATTGAAGAAAATAATGTTTTTTTTCACTAACTCATTTTACACTGAATTCTGATTTTAGCAATGTACTAAAACGTTGGTAGCAGTTTTTTTTGTGTTTGTTGCTTAGTACTTGAAGGTCCCTCCAAAAAATCACTGAAAGTCTAAATTATAGGGTAGTGTCTGTCTGACACTATAACTATAACATATAGTTCTAAGAAGGGGAAATCCTCTTCATCCAATCAATGAAACTGATGACACATGCCCTAAAGATGAAAACAGTGTAGAGTGATCTACACTGAGATGACACACTGCACACTGAGAATCTCAGCACTACACAATGAGAATAAATACTGAACTTTAAATCCAATAAGCCACCCTTTTGCTTATCATGGAGACGTGGAAACTAAACCTTTCTATATTACACTAAATGAAGGTTAAAAAAATCTTGCATGATTTGTATGTAAGGATGCACAGGTCAATTTGAAGATTGAAGAGCAATCTGATCCCATTTTAAGTGGCATTGTTACACCGCCAACTAACAGAACAGGGAACAGCATTGCACCTTAGATGGGGCTATTAACAGCAAACACCATGGCTCCATCAACAATTCATGATTAGCCTGGGTTCTTATTACTCAGTGAGGACTGAGGACCAGTGGAAGTATGATTACAGGGATATTCTCTCTAAAAGGGTTCCAGCATTTACATCACTAGGCTGTTAAAATAACAATCCTGTGAATTCATTCATGAGGTGGCACTGTTTGTTGTTCATCACTAGCTTTTCTTTCTGAGTGCAGTGTGTTTGAGGAATTACTATACTATTACTATACTATTACTATATACATATTATATATACCTGCGTTGTATGCACAGTCATGCAGCGGTGGAAAGTAGATTTACTCAGATCTTTACTTAAGAATAATTGTGATGTACTTGTAGTTTACTTCAGTATATTTGAATTTTATGCTGCTTTATACTTATACTTCAGATTAAGATTTTACATTAAAAAAATGTATGATAAGCTTGTAAAATACAGTGCACTGTTAAAGATTAAATCAGTGGTTTTCCACGTTTTTGGCTGGCTAGCCTTTACAAAAAGAACCATGTCGCATTTTAGATGTCTATGATTATAGCAGTTCAAACCAAAGAGACATTTCTCCTCTAAACTTCTCAGAAGGTTTCATGTGCACAATTGTTTGAGGCCCGAAGAGGTACAGTTATCCATTGTGTCACAAAATAAAACAAAAGATTAGAAAAAAGTCCAAAAAAGAACATTGTTTTTTCTTCCTTCCTACCACATTAATCATCTCACGATCTCTCAGATTTATCTCGCAACTCTTTGCAGGGGGCTGGACCCCTAGGTTGGGAACCACTGGACTAAACTATCTAACTGTATGGAGTAATAAAAACTAGCTCCACCTTTGTTTCATCAGTATTAACAATTTAATAGCATCATATATAATAATATATCAGTTACAGGGGCCATTTTTCTGCAGAAGGAGGACTTTTACTTATTTAATACTTTTAAGTAATTTTTTGCTGATAATACTTCTGTACTTTTACTTAAACTACTTTAACTACTGCAGGTTTTGGAATGCAGGACTTTTCCTTATGAAATAATGAAGTATTTTTACATTGGTGTATTGGTACTTGTACTTAAGTATCTGAATACTTCTCTAAGGATCTGAATACTTCTTCCACAGCTGCATTTATGTGAGTGAATAGCATGTGCATTTCTTTAGGTTTAAACCTGGTGGCATTCCTGGTGATCGTCTTCTCCTACTCCAGCATGTTCTACTCTATCTATAAAACTGGCATCAATGCGACAGACTTGAGGAGCCGACTGCACAGAGACGTGGCTGTGGCCAACAGGTTTTTCTTCATAGTGTTCTCTGATGCCCTCTGCTGGATTCCCATATTTTTGGTGAAAGTCCTCTCACTATTGGAGGTGGAGATACCTGGTAAGAAATGAAACAGCAACCTGTGTTTAAGGTTACGTTTACTTTAACATCTCATAAATCACTTTGTCACGCTGCCACACATCAGTTTTCTACTGTTTGAACCCTTTACTTATGGAATAATATAATAAAAAGCATCCACAGGGACATACTGCTTAATAATGTGGACAACTTTGCTCCTGTTCTCCTGTAGGCACCATCTCCAGCTGGGTAGTCATCTTCATCCTTCCCATCAACAGCGCCTTGAACCCCATCCTGTACACCTTGACCACCAGCTTCTTCAGAGAGCAGGTGGAACTCTTACTCTGTCGTTGGCAGAGGAGACACACCTTAAAAAAAGGCCGCAAAAGCCTCACCTCCTCCACAATCTTCATGGAGACGCAAAGGGCTCCTTGCCACCAGCTACCGGCCTACCTCCAGCGGGTGTCACTGACCGCTGCAGATCCCCGCTACGCCTGAGAGAGGCAGGAACTTTCCTGGCACTTTGTAAACTACGGGTCAAGGGCCTATTGCTGGTTATGTCTTTAGGCTCATACATGTAGCACTAGTATGTTTTAATGAGACTGACATCCCGGTGGAACAAGATTAACAATCACTGAGCTGTCTCGTCATGCTCTCACACATTTGTACAAATGACCACAATTAGACGATTTATCCAAAGTTTACGCTTTTTTCCCCTCACATATCCACACAGGGAGCACTTTGGGGTCTTGCTCAAAGTCACTTTGACATGTGGGCACAAGGAGCCAGGGACCAAACCACCAGCCTTGTGATTGGTGGATGACCCTCCGTACCACTTGAGCTACAGTCCCCCCCTCATGCCTGCATGCTTATATGGCCATACATTTTGATATTGTTCCAGGTGAGGGTACAGTATAGTGAAGATAAGGAGTAACAAAGAAGAGGAGTGGATGAAAGGATAAAGAATGTTAAAGAATGCCACATTATATTTAATTCACTTATCCACACATGAGGAATTTGTTTAATCCAGATTTATTGTCACTGTGCTTGTCAGACGTCAGCCTGGACTGTTCTAACTTTGGCTCATGTTTCTATTTATACTTTTTTATACTGATATATAATATGCCTTCGTTTTTGCTGCCCTTTAACAGTTGCTTTAATTCAATGACAATCACCAACAACTGAATAATGGCGAAAAAGGAACAAAACAAGGAAAGTTATATAGCTGAATAGAAGGGGTGGTTTAATGATTGTCCAAATTTCTGCAAAGCATACCAAGCAGATGAAATAAGGACTATGCTGTGCAGATGTGCATATGTTTATTTTTGTTGTATAATATTTTGTACAGGAGACTGTCTTCTCTGTGTATGTTCTGTATATCATTATGTTTGTTTGTTGGAGTCAGGTTGGTGAATCTTGTGTTTATTGTTTCCCCACAGAAATTGCTCTTTGACTGAAATAATAAAAAGATGAGAACAAACATGACATACATTTTGCCCTTTTGTGTGAGCAATAAGCTGTCCATTAAGGCTATACTAAAATGGAACACAGCAAAAACAAAACAAGCTGGGGTGAACTTTCAAAGGAACAAAGCGGACTAATAAAACACCAGCATATGTACACACACACACACACACATACACAGTGTACTGAGCAAGCAATCCTGTCCTAAAATTATTTTGCTCCATAAATGCACCCAATAGTGAATTGAAACACTGCCCTGTTTCTTGCATTTGTTTTTTCTGAAAGCTGAAACATGATAGCAGAGTTTTCTATTCATGTTCCAAACTAAATGGACATCTACTACTGTACAGGAAAGTAACATTTTAGTCCAGATAAAACTCACCATTTCATTCAACACTACTATTTCCCATGAACTATCAAAACCTCATCAGAGCTGTTCATTGTTTAATGCTGCCATATGAACATAAGCAAAGCATATGATAATATGTTTAATAGAAACATATGAATGAAGTATAGTCCAATGAGTTACAGATTACTACATTAAGAGGTTTCTCAAGGCACATCAGTAGCATAAGTTAAACAAATCTGGTTGAGAAATTTGAAAATATAGGCTAAATAAGGGACAGAAGTTACATAAAAACACTAATATTAGTATATGCTGTAGCCTACACCAAGTAAGAGATTTACAGTATGAAGAATAAGAATATGTGGAATTTGTTTAATAAAAAACTGCTCACCTTATGAAATTAAAGTGTTGATTTAGATTAAATTAAATAAGCTGTTTAATTATATTTTTTTTAAAAACGTGAACACAATTACATGCTCAAGATAAGCTGACTATTTGATCTCGTCATTTGTTTGTGCAGCAGCCTGTGGTAAACGAGTCTGTTGTCAGGCTACAACATGTCTTTAAATTTTTTTCCACAGCTCTTTCATCACTTGATTTGACCGCACCTGCGGCGCTCAGCATCCTTCCATAGCAGGTGTCCTGCCCTTGGACCAAGGTGCGCCCCTAGAGACACGATGATGGACACAGCCGCCAACCAATAGGAAACGTGCCTTGCCTCAGTTTCCTGAACCTCGCCATCTGATTGGTTGCTAAGGGCGGGGCGCTGTCATCCCTAGCAGTAGTGCTGTCAGCCGGGGCGGCACGACTGCTGGAGGAGAGAGACGAGACGGATTGATGAAAACAAGCCACTAAATCACATAAACAAAGAACCCGTACCAAGAAATGATCCAGTAGTCGCCAAGGTCGACGCAGAAAAGGTACTGTTCAGTTTAATGTCGCATTAGTGCTGTGTCTGGTGGTGTTTAATGGCTCTGTGTTGACTACAAAGGCAGCCGAGCAATGTCTTGATATAACATCCATATAACTACCACAAGGGCTTCTACTAGCTTTTTGGCTATCGAGTTAGCTACAGGCATAGCTGGTTATAGTGGTCGACACCCATTATATGAAAGGAAATGTAAACACGCTTCCACGTTTCCTTGGTAGCACTCATACAGCGAACAATGCCGCGCTGCTTTGTGAGGCAGATTAGCTAAGCAACAGTCTTTATGTTAACAGCAACCGTTGATTGTAAATACACACTTCATGATGGCGGTGAAAGATAACATGCATGTTAGCTAATAGCTAGGTAGCGTACATTAATGTCACCATTGCTAGTTGCTAACGAGCACCGTTTCGGGGCATAAATAAAACCTAACATCTCGTAGTGTAACACAACATAACACATGCATGTCTGGCAGTTGTGGTGCCTGTCTGATACCATGGCTGAGCCTTTGGACCACTATGTTTTTCCTCATTGTGAAGATGATTACATAGTTGGGGGTTGTGGATTAAAACAGAGCCTTCAAATTGTGAAACTTGGTTATGGTCCAGAGGCCAGCATCATCCCGCCTGAGTAGCTGTGCACTTTATTATTTTACCGCTGAGATGCTCAGGAGTCAGCTTGAACATTTTGTGAGAGAAAGCCAGTGTGGAATAAATTCATTTCTGTCCTCAAAATTCTACACACAATACCCCATAATGACAAAGTGAAAAAAGTTTCTTAGAGAGTTTTGCCAATTTATTAAAAATAAAAAACTAAGAAATCACATGTACATAAGTATTCACTGCCTTTGCCATGAAGCTCAAAATTGAGCTCAGGTCCATCCTGTTTCCACTGATCATCCTTGAGATGTTCCTACAGCTTAATTGGAGTCCACCAGTGATAAATTCAGTTGATCGGACATGATTTGGAAAGGCACACACCTGTCTATATGAGGTCACACACTTGTCAGTGCATGTCAGAGCACAAACCAAGCATGAAGTCAAAGGAATTGTCTGTAGACCTCCGAGACAGGATTGTGTCAAGGCACAAATCTGGGGATGGGTACAGAAAAATATCTGCTGCCTTGAAGGTCCCAATGAGCACAGTGGCCTCCATCATCCGTAAATGGAAGAAGTTCGGAACCACCAGGACTCTTCCTAGAGCTGGCCGGCCGTCTAAACTGAGCGATCGGGGGAGAAGGGCCCTAGTCAGGGAGGTGACCAAGAACCCGATGGTCACTCTGTCAGAGCTACAGCATTCCTCTGTGGAGAGAGGAGAACCTTCCAGAAGGACAACCATCTCTGCAGCAATCCACCAATCAGGCCTGTATGGTAGGGTGGCCAGATGGAAGCCACTCCTTTGCACATTGCAGCCAAAATGCACCTGAAGGACTCTCAGACCATGAGAAACAATTCTCTGGTCTGATGAGACAAAGATTGAGTCTTTGGAGTGAATGCCAGGAGTCATGTTTGGAGGAAACCAGGCACCGCTCATCATCAGGCCAATATCATCCCTACAGTGAAGCATGGTGGTGGCAGCATCATGCTGTGGGGATGTTTTTCAGCGGCAGGAACTGGGAGACTAGTCAGGATAGAGGGAAAGATGAATGCAGCTAAGTACAGAGACATCCTGGATGAAAACCTGCTCCAGAGCGCTCTTGACCTCAGACTGGGGCGACGGTTCATGTTTCAGCAGGACAACGACCCTAAGCACACAGCCAAGATATCAAAGGAGTGGCTTCAGGACAACTCTGTGAATGTCCTTGAGTGGCCCAGCCAGAGCCCAGACTTGAATCCGATTGAACATCTCTGGAGAGATNGGGGAGAAGGGCCCTAGTCAGGGAGGTGACCAAGAACCCGATGGTCACTCTGTCAGAGCTACAGCATTCCTCTGTGGAGAGAGGAGAACCTTCCAGAAGGACAACCATCTCTGCAGCAATCCACCAATCAGGCCTGTATGGTAGAGTGGCCAGACGGAAGCCACTCCTTAGTAAAAAGCACATTGCAGCCCGCCTGGAGTTTGCCAAAATGCACCTAAAGGACTCTCAGACCATGAGAAACAAAATTCTCTGGTCTGATGAGACAAAGATTGAACTCTTTGGCGTGAATGCCAGGCATCATGTTTGGAGGAAACCAGGCACCGCTCATCATCAGGCCAATACCATCCCTACAGTGAAAAATGGTGGTGGCAGCATCGTGCTGTGGGGATGTTTTTCAGCGGCAGGAACTGGGAGACTAGTCACGATAGAGAGAAAGATGAATGCAGCTAAGTACAGAGACATCCTGGATGAAAACCTGCTCCAGAGCGCTCTTGACCTCAGACTGGGGCGACGGTTCATGTTTCAGCAGGACAACGACCCTAAGCACACAGCCAAGATATCAAAGGAGTGGCTTCAGGACAACTCTGTGAATGTCCTTGAGTGGCCCAGCCAGAGCCCAGACTTGAACATCTCTGGAGAGATCTGAAAATGGCTGTGCACCGATGCCTCCCATCCAACCTGATGGAGCTTGAGAGGTGCTGCAAAGAGGAATGGGCGAAACTGCCCAAAGATGGGTGTGACAAGCTTGTGGCATCATATTCAAAAAGACTTGAGGCTATAATTGCTGCCAAAGGTGCATCAACAAAATGAGCAAAGGCTGTGAATACTTATGTACATGTGATTTCTTAGTTTTTTATTTTTAATAAATTTGATTAACTCTCTAAGAAACTTCTTTCACTTTGTCATTATGGGGTATTGTGTGTAGAATTTTGAAGACAGAAATGAATTTATTCCATTTTGGAATAAGGCTGTAACATGACAGAATGTGGAAAACGTGAAGCGCTGTGAATACTTTCCGGATGCACTGTATGTTTGTGTACTTGACATCAGACATCAGAATGGAAGCGGCCATCTAGATGAATAGTGAAATGTCTCCAGTTGTACAATTACCAGTCCAGTGGGTTGTTTCACGCCTTACTTGACATTTTACGACCTGGAGGACAGAAATTAGTCTTCACAGATTTATTGCCCTGCATGGTATCCCCTGAATTCCTTAGTATGATGTTGCTATTTTAAAAAATATATATTTTTATATGGTATACTAAAATTACATAATTAATATGCATTCTTCCCCCTATTTTGGAAGATGAATTATGTTGGTACAGTGTGGTTGCAGCAGTGCCAGTCTTCGATTCTTTATGGCAGGTCCTGTGTACCAGTGTGTGTGATGAAACACTAACCCCTCTTCAGTCTTTGTGCAAGAAACTAAATCATCCAACCATCTAATCAGGGGTGACATGACCATAATTCCTACTAGAGTATATTCATATTTTATATTTGTTATATTTGGCGTTTTGTCTCTTGTAGTTAGCTGACAGAGAGTGACAGGAAACAAAGGGAGAGAGGGAGGAAGTATGACATTGTTAAAAACATCTGTAGCTCAAAGCAGGGATGTTGTGGTTAAATAGTTTCATATGTGTTGTTATATATGTGTCACGGTTTGAGTTAATTTTTACCCAGTGACACAGTGCACTATTTCAGCTCTGTTGCTCAGTGACGTGTGTAGGCCACTGATTACTTAGTTTGCTGTAAAGATGTTATTGAGCTTCTTCCGCATGTGGGAAAGGAGCAGAAACTGTGTTTGACTTCCCACACTACCGACTGGTAAACTATCTGTCTTTCCTCGCTGTCATCGTTTCCATAGATACCACGCAGCACCTCACTCCCACTGGATTACATAACCTGGTGTTTCTGCCAGGCACATACAAGTCCACACATATACAGAGACATCGGTACACACACACTCGCATTCCTTACCATCACACTCCCTATCTGACTTGTCTGCCTCAGGTGCTGTTGCGTTAGAGATTAGTGCTTATTTTATGGGCGAGCTCTTCTACTCAATATTGCTTAGAGATTAGCAGAATATTCTTTTACCTTAAATGATCTGATAAGCCTGTTTGAGCCTTGTGTTGATATAATTATATAGAGTTTTTGTAGAGAACTAATTCATTTCACTTGTGTGTTTTGTGTGTTTGATTTAGGACTTTAGATAATTGGTCAGGGAATGTTGTTAGATTTGATGGAGCTCTGAGGCTGTTTGTTGATGCATTAGTCTGCACATTAGAGACCCCAGAGATAGTGTTACATAACACAACTCTATATATGTATGAAAAGTCTGTTCATACTGTAGTGTGTGTTTGTATGTGCACATCCATGGCTAATAGCATGAATTAATGAATGTGGTAGCGCACATTCCCCGTCTCTTTGAGTTTTTAAACTCAGGTCATCCTTCAATATAGACAAACATTAAAAACTTAACAAACTTTAGTCTGAAATTTGAATGTATTTTATCTCTTTTATCTTCTCAGAGCTGCCTTTCCCCTCCCTAAGTTCCAGTGAGCTTACATAAGCAGTCAAAGAGAGAGTTTAAGCAGTCTTTGCTAAACAAAAAGATGAATTTCAGGTTCAGTAGAGTCTAAAAACAAACAGACAAAAAATAATGTGTGAAAGTGTCCTGAATCAGAAATGTGACTAATTGCATAAGCAGAATTATTATTTCTGTAATGGGCTCAAGGGGGCACCACTGTAGAGCCAGTGTGTAGGCCTGATGATGACTGTTACTACTAATCAGTTGCATCAGCAGTGGCAGTAATCATAGTTGTAGCAGTTGTACTATGGCCACAAGTTATGGTAGTATTAGTGTTGTAAATATTCAAATTTGATGCATTTTGTTATGTGATGCTACATGTGCAAGACCTCAAATATTTTCAGTTTCAGTATTTTCAGTAAAAAGGAAATGGCAATTCAATCTGATAATCAGGCTACCGCTAACCTGGTACCTGCTAATGATGATTATCACACAGCTTTGGATGGCTTGTAGGCAAAACATGTCAAGAGGGATGTTGCAGACAAATTTAAGAAATCACTTTGAAGAGAAGTGAAAGAAATTACTTACCGAATCTTAGTAAATATAGTATTGGTGCTGGTGTTGACAAGTACTCAAAATATGTACTTGATCATACAGTATGTACTCTGAATAAATTTCAGGCTAAAACTTAGATCTGTAGCAGAGGTCTCAGAGGTTGCAATTTAAATGATAAGTGGAGGTACGATAATCAGAGAAGAAGTGGTTCATGGGGTGAGGTTGCTTCCAAGCCAAGTAAAGGAAGATAAAAGAACAAGACACATAAGCTGATAGCATGTTGTGTAGTATGTTTAAAGGCACAATTCGTGACCCGAATGTAAACCATCAGGCATTTCCACCACCCAAATTTGAAACATAGGGTCGGTAACTACTGTCTTTCTCAAATTAATTTACAGGTCTTTCAATGCACAAACTAATGTTACATAACAATTAAATCAATGTGTGATAGTAGAAAAGTAAAGTAAAGAAGCAAAGGAATGATAATAATAAGCACTAAAAAGTGATCGGGGCGCATTCCTTGCGGCTTCCTTTTGACCTTATAGGACATTTCTGTGTGGGAGGGGAAATTGTTTTATATTTCAGACAGTATGTGAGACTGGTTGGTTGGCACCACTTCTTAGAGAAAGACAGAAACAAGGAGACCATCAGACATGATAAAACAGTGACTGATGTGATGAGAGGAAAAGTTGGGGTTTGGACAAAGAACTGAATAAAATGGGATGGACAAAGAAAGATGTGCATGGCTGAAGGGGTGCTGAGGCAGGGGGGAAATCATAGTTATTAAGATGGTGTTGCTGTTTACCCAGCTTATCAGGCTAAAAACAGGCCATGACCCTGTGGTTTGTGTGTCTGTTTGGGTGTGTTTGGTTGTTCCAGTCAGCTAAAGCATGTCTGTACAGTGGGTGGAAGGTGATGCTTACCTCATAATTCATATTCAGGCTGATTTATGTGCAACATCTGCATACTAACCCAAGAAATAAATGAAGTTGATAGAAAGATGATAAAAAGGAATAATTATGATTAGCAATGATGTATGTGGCATGAGAATTTACCTCCAGGTTTTTTGTGTGTGTATTCAAATAATAAAATGCATTTATTAGAGGGGATTTATTAGACTGCATCAATGCAGCATTACACCTACTAAATCTCACATCAGTGTTATTAACTGCCTACTCATACACCTTTGAACCCATGTAAAAACACTCAAGAGACTAATTTATGGGATTATATGAAGAATGAGACTGACAGCATTTGACTTACTGAGTACAAACATAACTGACTAAGCAGGTCAAGCAAACAAGAGAGCGACAAACCTGAGTAGCTTGTCAGAGAGTCCATTATCATCCATCAACCGCTGTGCAACCAGAGCCAGTGAAAATATCTAAAACATAATGGTTTCTATCAGCATATTGCAGATTAACATATACAGTAGATTTGAATCAACAAAATGATTTTAAAAAGCATGTGGTTGAATAGATTTGTATTTTTTTCTCATTGTCACTGTCTAGTGTCCCACCCGCCACCACCCCTGCACCCTACTTTTCCTTTGTCAACACATTCCTGAAGATGATTGGTTAACCTGTTTGTTTTCTTTGATTGGTTGGCCAGAGTTGTCAGTTAATGAAAGGACAAAAACAATCCCCTGTTTGTGTGCGTTGAGTCTGTGTTAATACTTGGCTGTTGTACTCCCCTAAGGGATGGCACGCCTCTCTAACTGACTTTGGCACTGTGCCTCCCTGTGCTTGTTTGTCACCCTTAGCTATTTCCTTGACAGATGGTTGATGGTGAAACACATTTTAAGAAACTGTGGCATACTATTACTATTAGAAATGTAAATTTAAACATATCACTTAAAATCTCTATAGAAGTCAGAAAAATATCTGGTTTTTTTATTTTGTTTCATGTGAATTCCTAATTTTAAGGGATATTTATTAAAGCCAGTGAAACTGTAGAAGAAAGTGAAAATACCAATGTTATTCATTATGTTTACTTAAACTTGTATGGCGGTCTTGATGGAGGAGGAAATGAAAGTTGTGTTGTTTTTTCACATCTACACATGTGAGGTCTTGGGTGAGGCCCGTAATGGAGCTGATGTCATGACAATAATGGCATAAACAACAGGAAGTCACCTCAGGGTAGGTATCTCCTGAGTGATGCTACTACCTGCCCTACCTACAGAGAAAGAGAGAGTAAGATACGGGATGAACTAGTGTATTTGAGAGAACTGAGTGAGGGATAAAGAAAACAAATTATACAAATGATTGAAAATAGTTTAAGAACATTCACCTTGAAGAATTTATACTGATTTAGTGTTTGTCTGGTGTGTAAAAGGGCTTCTATTTACTTTTTGGGAAACAGTAATATGGAACAGACTTTTGTGTTGAGGGAGTGGGTTCATGTCTTATTTTAGCATTGATTTTTGTCAGCATTATAGCGCCACATGTAACTAGGGCTAGACCAAAACAGTAGACTGTACTTCCTGTAAGATTTGTTTTTGGTAGGGAGGCAATTTGGGTTAATTCCTGGTCCTTTTTCACAATCGGACCAGGTTTTTTGCCATCAAGAATGACTTTTACTTAGTTATTTACCTCATGACATTGTATATAGACAGCAGCCTTGTGCATGCAGTTGTCACTGTTTTTTTTAAACCAGCTCCTCAGTAAGACAAACAAGTATTTAAAATGTTCATTTGTCTAGCTGTGGGGGCAGATTTCAAACTGCTTGACAATGCTACCTCACATTTATCTTTGAAATACATCTGCTAATCGAGACAAACAGCCAACTTTCACAAAAACACTTTCCATCTGTCCCTGTGTTCAGGATTCTTCCTGTTTGTGTTTGGCTTTGTTGCCCCCTTCTGTAAAGGGGTGTGTCTTCCCTTAGTAATCCTACACCATTAACACACTGAGGTTACTGTAACTGGCTAAACAGCCTCGACCAGTGAGTACAGAGACTCTAACTCTTACTCACACCCACATGCCATGTGTTGGCTGTCTGAATCAAGCATATGCATGCCATTCTGTCGTGTTTTACTAGTATGTGAGACAGAAATGATGAAACAAGAAGAAGGAAACAGGTGTGTGAGAGAGGATGCAAGAAAGAAATAATTTTGTCATTTCCAAACCGTTCGTAGTGACAGGAGAGGGGTAGTTGGAAAAACCCTCAGAGAGAGAAAAAAGAGAAAAAGAAGACGGTGAGAGGGAGAGGGGATAAGAGAACCACCCAAACTTACCAAACTACCCAATCAAGCTGCGTTCTTGGAATTGGATCCCTCCCTTGTTCACCACCTGAGAGCGGAGAAACAGAGCTGTACCACAGAGGAGTGAGAAAGACACAGAGAGAAAGAAACAAAGAACAGGTGAGAGCAAAAACAGGGCACTTAAGGAGAAGACAGCTGAACTTTTACAGAAAATAAAATTGCCTCTAAAACAAAAGAAGACAAAGAGATTGTTATTTTTTTTTTCTTAAGCAAGACAAGAGTGAGAAAGGGACTCTTGAGAGGAGAACCTGAACTCTCAGGAGAGCTGTGTATCTGTAACAACAAAGCAATGAGCTCACTGTCTCTGGATTGAATGAACTCGACATAAAGAGAAGAAACCCTTGTGAAAAGAAATTGGATACCAAAATGAAGATCAAGAAAATTAAAACAGGGACTTTAGGACTGCCTGAACAGTGTGTTTAAATCTTCTTTTCTGAGTGTTGCTTTTCTGGAACAAGGTTGTTTTTTTTACCAATGTTTTTTTGTTTTTTTTCTATTAGTCTACTGTTGAACCATCATGTAGTATCTCCTTGCTAGCTCTGAGGAGGGCCAGGTTTGGACAATAGACTACCAGGAGTGGTTTGAACTCCTGCGGCTCGTGGAGCCGACAGTGGAGACATGTCTCTAGAAGATGTAAGAAGCACTACAAGCCTTGGGGCTGAAAGCGGCGCTTCAAACCACTGCGATGGCCACTCTCTTAGCCAAGGTCAGGACCAGAATGTGGAGAACCAGAACCAAGGCCAGGATGGGATAGTTCTGGAGCGTATGGCCTCTCTGTCATTGGACATGTTTGACCCCAGTGACTTCACTGGGAGGTTTACTAAGATCCAGTCTAGGTCCAGAAAGAGGACAAAGATCATCAAAGGTAGGTACAGACAAGCTCGGGATCTTTTCTTTTTGTTTTTAAGACGCAATATTAGAGTGAACACAAGAGTAGACCAGGAGATAACAATTATCCTAGGAGTCAGCGAAACGCAAACAATTTGGTTTTATAATAATCCTGGTTTGTTTGAATGTCAATGCTCATTTGCAATAACCTGAGTGTTTTCTCAGGCTGGGAATGTTAGAAAGGCAGGTTGAACATCCAGCTGAAATAATGACTCTCAACTCCCCAACTGGAATGTGGGCTGGGTTTTTATCCAACCTGGGGTTTGAAAAAGTTTTAGATGTCTTAGTACCTGTTCAGACCCCCTCTGTCGCTCCATGTATGCTATAACAAGGTTCTTCTTTGCTGTGACTTCAGGACTTGACTTGACAAGTGTCTTTGTTGTGGCTTTTGTAGACCCTGTGAAAAGTGATACCTTATGGGTTTTGAGAAAGCAGCACAAGATTACTCCACTTATCCTTATTCTACAGAATGGGAAAAAGACATGCCTGTGTGGTTCTGGCCTCACATGTAAGCAAAGTATTATTATTATTTTTTGCCCAAAACCACTCACTCTTTCTCAGCTTACCTTAACTTCTGGGAATTTCATGTCCAAACACTTCCAACTGTGAGGGAACGCCAAGACCTTACAGTAAGTTGTCAGTCAAAGTATAAAAGAACTTGGCATGCGGTTAAATTCAGTGTTGATATTACTGATTTTACATAAAAATACCGTATGTACTGTATGTACAACATTTTACCAGGCACAACTGTAGGCTCTGCCATCAGTAAACTTCACATTACATTACATTACTACATTTTAGCAAGTACCAATAATGGCATTTGCAGGCTTGTGTTTTAAAGTATTCTGAGACAGTATTACTACAGGTTTTTTTTGTATTTCATCCCCTACTTAAGCTCGCAAACTTCACACTCCTGACACACTTTGACACACAGTTGAAAATTATGGCCTATATGTGCCTGAACTTTTAACCTTTTATTTGTAGGATGATCTGTTTATCTGTGAGACTTGCCCTCTGTCCTTGTCTACTCTGTTAAAAATTACAATAGTATCAGTTGATCCTCAACGGACAAACATATCCAGTGTTTCTATCTATTCTTGGAAAGCCACAGCCAGGTCAAAATCAAAAGGAGGCCTTACACTTTTAGTACCTTTTCACATTTATTAATTTAGCTAATGTTATTATCCAGAGTGACCCAAAGTTACAGTTATGACAGAGTAATCCTTTATTCCTAGGTCGCCACCATTACAACCAATAATAGTGAGGAAGGAGATGTAAGGAAAGACTAAAGAGTTCAAGGCTAAGTATGTCTATACAATAAACCAGTGACACTAAAAAGATAATGCTTAAGTAAGGAAAAGTCAGGAGAATTGAATTTCAAGATAATAGCATATTAAGGCGAGTAGAACAGAAAGGCTTTGGGAGTCATTTTGTATCTGACTATACATTTTTTCAGTGGGATTTGGCTGAACTTCAAAAGAAGTGAGAAAAGTGGGCGTACAGTGAAAGGGGAAATCTGGAGTGAGGTAGTGCCTCTGTAACCAAGTACCACCTGCACAAACATGTCTTTCAGGAAAAAATGAACAGTGACTTCTCAATAAGTGAGCGCATAGATCATAAAAGGCAAATTGTCGGCACAAGAAATGCCACGAAATTGAATATTATGGGACTTCTAATGCTGTGATAATGCGTATGACTGAGGCTTTGATATTAGGGGGACAGGTATGCCTGGCATGAACACACACACATTCTTCACAAGAGTTATCTATTTGATCAACCCAGCTGTGTCAAGGAGACACCACTGTGTGAACTGTGAACCTCAAACAGTCCCTCTGTGGTTGTATGTGGCTATTTTGTGTCTGTCTGTGTGTGTGTGTGTGTGTGTGTGTGTGTGTGTGTGTGTGTACTCCTCTGCTGTGTAATGATGGACCAGTTAACGCCCACGACCACATGTCAGATGAACTTATTAGAGAGACAGATGAGTGGCACATGTTTAGCAGTGTTGTCTTGTTTAACAGACCTACTGTGATTTATGTGGTTGAGTCAGTATGATGTAGAGCTGAAACGACTACTTAATTCATTGATTAGTGCAACAAAGTTGCCGATATCATTTTTAAGCAAAAACCCTAAACATTCCCCAGTTTCAGCTTCTCCAGTGTGAGGACTTGCAGCTTTTCTTTTACAAATGTGATTGTAAGCTGAACATCTTTGGGTTTTGGTCAGTTGTTGACATCTTATTGGGCTTTACAAAATCGTGATGAGCACCATTTTCTGTCATTTTATAGACCCAAATGATTATTTGAATAATGAAAATAATCGGAAGCTTGACTGATCATGAAAATAATCATTGAATGAATGAATGAATTGCCTTATGTTAACACCTTGATCGGTATAACCATTCTGAATCAAAGAGATGCTTTAAAACTATTTAAGATCCGTTTGACTGATGAAAATGTGTCATCGCATTGTGATTACATTTGGAGTATCTACTGGTTTGATCTTCTTCTGTGGAGCAGGACTCCTTATCCAGTCATTTTATTTTAGCACTTGTGTAAATACTCTTGTGGGAATTGTCAATTAGATTAATTACATTATAGAAAGAAATTAGGAATGTCCTTATCTGATCCTAAGGACCGGTATTGGGGCTGATCTGGACATATTTTGATGGATCAGCAAAAATAAAGCCGATCGAAATCACATCCTTACTTTACTTTATTCTACTGTGTTTTGTCCACCTCAGCCTGCTAGTGTTGTAGCTTTGCTCTCCATAATGACAACCAGGCTCTACACTGCGAGCATTTCGCTCCATATGCGAGTGAAAATGTCAACCAAGCTCAGATTAAGTAAAGGTTAGCAGTGTACAAAACATTCAGCTAGCAGCGCCTCAGTTTTAGCTGCGTTGACCTTGCTTTCACCAGTTAAAATGACAAACACCATTGGCAGATCATATCAGCTGTCGCTAATTAACATTAATTCCATGAGTAACTTGATGTCAGGCCAAAATCAAACTTGGCTGTTGTCGTGTTTGTGTGCTCTCTGCAAGCCAGTGTTTGTTCTCTGCCAAAGACTGTTTAGATAGATAGACTTTATTTGTCCATCACAACATCATAAAAGTTACCACTAGACATATTCGTACACATACCCATACACATGCCTAAAAAAGAATATTACCTGTTCGTCTTTAGTGTATCACTTCTCGTCAGTTTCAGGACCTTCAGTATTTACATCAAGTAAACTTGAGCGGGACATTCCTAAAAGAAATGGGTCCATCTAATAACAGCTGGTGTTTAGTGCATATCCGGAGAGGCCAATACATTTTTACCTAACACATCTTTGATTTGAGGTTAAACAGGATGCGATGCAATTTATGTCTTGTGCATTTGTCTGTGTGCATGTATAAATGTGTGTACATATGTGTGCATGTGGCTGTGTGTGTGCTGTGTCTATGGAGGAGTCACGTTCCAACAGTTGGCATGCCCAAGCCCCTGCTCAGAATGTTAGGAATGGGAGCTCCATAACTGTGTGTGTGTGTGTGTGTGTGTGTGTGTGAGTGCGTGTTATATCCATGAATATGTTTTTTTTTATTTATTTATTTATTTTTTTTTTGTAAGCTGAATACTTGGTGGCAAGTGTGTCCCTATTGTGATTGTAGATCACAAATTTGAATAGATTTCCATATCTTGGGTCATGAGTTGCATTCAACTCGCACGTTTCTCTGCCCAACCGAACAGCTGCACCCTCTTCATAGAGAGAAGATCTCATTTACATCTAGAGGAGCTGAAGATCATTTGCCAAAGAGAGAAACTGCACCTTAATTTTGAAATCTCTATTTCTCTTGACTTTGCTATTTAATCCTGCAAGAAATGCTGGTCTTACAGTGCCTTGCCCGCAGCTTTCCCTCTCACACAGAAACTATATTTGTCATGTTTAGTTTTCCCATATATAACATCTAAAACCTCCCATAGTCCCACAGCTGGCACTCGTAACTTTTTAACCCAATGAGAAATGTGAGAAATAGGATCAACAAACAGTAATCCTTGACATGTTCATGCTTTCTCTTGAGTAAGAAGAGTGACTGACACAGAGATGAGGTTGCAGTGGGGTTGAGATAACAAAGAACAGAGCTCAAATATTCAGTCAAATATTATTTAGTAGGCAGTGGCAGGAGAACATTTTGAAAATCATATTTGGTTTGATTTTCTGTGATTGTCAACTTGGCTTGATTGGCTGAATTGTCTTGATTCAGTTAGCAGGTTATCACAAAGGCATTCATTGTTATTTGCTGATACTATTTGGCCCAGGACTGTAATGGAGTAAGCAGAAGTTGCAGACAGGAATAGGCCTGCAGTGGTTCTCTGGCTATATTTCTCCTCCTTTGAGATTAGACTGTAATTGTCTGTTAATGTGAACCAGGCCATCCTGTGCTTGGTAGCTCTCCTGTGAGTTTGCAGCGTTGCATGATACTTTATCTTATGCGCTTTCTACTCCTGCCCTCCCCTCACTCTCATTTTCTCTCCCCCTGCCTCTGTTCTCCCTCCCTCACCCATTCACATGTCCTGTGGCACTTCCGCAGTTCATCCAGGGAATTACATGATGACCCTAATTATCCACTTGTACTTCCACTCTTACTCAGCCAACCATAGCATCATTGCCATGATGGCCATCATACCTTTCTGCTTAGACAGACAATTGTGAGGACGGGCAAGGGAATATGTGATTGTTTAAGGTGGAGGGAGAGAATTTATTTTCTCTCACTATTTGTCTAATTGTCAGAAACTATACTTAAGCTCTTTAAATGATCTATCAAGAATTTAACCACAGCAGTAGTGTGAAGGGTAATATTAGCTGCAAGCAGAGTGCTGGTAAATGCTGGTGTTGGCCTGTAGTTACTTAAGGAGGGAAGTAACTAATTAAAAACAGGGTGGGCTGGTAAACCAGTGAACATTTCTAGGCAAGGGATATTTCATCAAGAAGTAGACCCAGTAACTACATTTTTTTACTCACTATAATCTCTAAAAGTAGGATAAGCTAATGGTAGTAAGCTAATACTAGCTGACTTTTTTGCTTCTATTTGATTTCTTAGGCAATTCTTTAAAAAAAAAAATCTAAGGGATCCATATCAAGATTGCTGTTTATGTCGCATGTTTTTGTTTTAAAAAATTACTATTAGCCAATATATTGTTTTCAGATTTTTTAAACTTCCAAATATCGGTATCGGCCTCCAAAATCCAGTATCGGTCAGGCTATAGTACTGGTTACATAGGCCAAACAGCAGCAAGTCCATGTTTTCTGTCAAGTGAGAATCAGAAACAGTGGTGCCTTAAAAACTATAATGGGATGGAGGAGTTTTTCATTCCCTTACACTGTTCAGGTTTTCCCAGCCAGATTCAACCTCCCAACCCCGTTCCCCCACCACCAACCCAAACTTAAAATGTAGCAGATTGGTACAACAGACAGTCCCCAGGTGGAAGCTATTAGTTCCCATCAGAGCATGTTTGTTACAGTTGTTCATTGTGCATGAGTCCTTCCAGAGTATTTCCAATCTTATGTCTCCAAACTGCCTTTTGAATATCTCACTTGGCTCTGTATCAAACAGTCTTTGATCTAGTCTCAGATACTGGATGTTTTGTGTTAGAACTCCTCTGTCCAACACAAAAAGCCCAGTGGATTGGGTCATGTAAAATACTATCTCTTGTGGGGTTTTAGACTTTTACTCAGTGAGTTGTTCAGGGATACTTGGATTAACATACTATAAATATTCACACACATTGTTTGCAGACAAACCAATGGATATTAACTGCTGGCTGACCTGTGTTGGGACTGACCAAGGTCATGTATTATTGCAATGTCATGTTTTGATTTGGACACAGAAATCACAGACAAATTAACTGTGGATGATGTTGAGATCTAAAAAATCAACTAAAAGTAGTATACATGCCACACACACTTCATACTCAAAACTCGGGTACAATATATGTGCAGTATAGACTTGGACACGTGTGAGGCAGTGATGCCATTGACCAGTTATTGTTCCTGGCTATTCATTGGTGCTGACTGCTTTTTCAGTGCTTCTGTTGGTTCTCATTGGCCAAGGTGGGCTTGCAGCATGCTTACTCAGCACTTTTTGCGAGAGAACTGGACAACAGTGATCAGGAAACATTACATTACATTACTGCTCTTTGTCTCTTTCATCTTAATTACTCCTACAGTATTCCTCCTTCCGCTGTCTCTTCATTGTCCCTCACTCAATAGTTTTCCCTTTCACATCTTCCCTCCCTCTATTTTCTGCGATCCCCTGTGCAGTGCTATCTACTGTTTCTCTCTCTCTCTCTCTCTCTCTCTCTCTCTCTCTCTCTCTCTCTCTCTCTCCCGCTGTCTTTCCTCTAAGAGGATTGGCTGCTTGCGTTTACCAACATCTGTGTATCACTGTCCTGAGAGAGCAAAACAGAGAGGGGGTGGGGGGTGTTAGCCAGCAAGATAGCAACACTGAGCGCAGACAAGGCTGAGTGCCGCTCTCTTTTTCTTTCTCTTTAACACACACACACAAACAAACACACACACACTCAGCAGCAGACAGCTGCAACATCCGCATCGCTGGCTGCCCACCCGCATCCTTCTCTCTCGGAGCGCACTCCTCTTTCTCTCACTTGCTCTGTCTGCAACGCCTCATCCTGCCGTCCTGTCCCTCCTCTGCTGTCTGTCACCGTGGCGACATAGCCTCTGCAGCCATGGCGACCAGCCAGCAGGATTCAGGCTTCTTTGACATCAGCATCAAGTCTCTGCTCAAGTCCTTAGGAGGGAGTGAGTACAGCCAACATATCACAGTTGCTGTTCCTGGTATGCCAAGCAAATGCATGATACTTTGCAGACCGACGAGTCCTCAGTAGGTCATGCAGTGTACAGGCTATGCTTATTTTTTTGTTTGTGTATCTGTGTGTGTTAGGAGTGGATGAGACTGAAAAACAGGCAGCATACAGCATGATCCACGCTGTTAATATTTGGCAATGTTACGTAATGGATTTATGGAAGGCAAGGAGTTGAAAGAGAGAGAGAGACACAGAGACCTGCTACAGGGGTTATCTGAGGGTAAATCTGGCTCCTCAGCAGTTTTCTATATAATTTGTTTAGCACATTACTCAGCAAAAGAAGAAGTCAGACTTTGACTTTGTTATAATCTCTGTGCCCAGCACTAAAAGAGTTTTGTTCAAAAACACTGTCTAGCGCAATCAAAATTTGCAATTAAATATAAAACTGATCTGTACTGTCTATTTACATGTGTTATATCAACCCTACTTCATGTGCTGTTTACAGTCTGAAAGACTCGAATCTCTTAATCAGGTCCTCGGTCAGTGAGTCAGTGTTTACCAAACAGAACATAAAGCTGCTGTATGTCCCTCAGAGGAAGTGTGGGATGAATGTCACCAACTGGACATACTGTACTTTCCACCACTTTCAGCAGTGGGCTCATGAACCTGAGATGTTACAGTAAGCAGAAAGCATTACTATCTAATTTCACCACTGGAATTCTCATATAGTCATCACCATGCAGCCTGCAGTTTATGATAGAGAGGATGCAGAAATCAGCCAGCAGGCTCTCCTGTTGTTGTGCCTCTGTGATTTTCATATTTTGACTGAATACTGCCCGTGCTATGTGCACGTATGCATATACCGTATGTGTGGGTACTTTTCTGTGAGTAGTTTAAGCATTATCTGGAAGCCTCTCTAAATGGTCTTCATGTTGTGCGTGTCCCTTTCATTAGATACCATAAAGACGTTTTGGTGTGTGTGTGTGTGTGTGTGTGTGTGGTTAGCAGTGCAGCTGTGAGCACATCTAATATATGAGCTCAGCAGGGAGCTCATATATTAGCTGTGTGCTGAAGGTTACTGTCAGCAGGTATTATGATGGTTTAAGGGTTACAGAGGAATTGCAGGGGATGTGTTGATGGCTCCCCCTCAGCCATTTATGATGAAGTAATAATAAAAAGAAATCACAGACTATGATGAGATGGTGTGTGTGTTTCCTCATTTAAGCTCTGGCTTCTTTCAGCTATAGGACCAAATTCAGTCGTGTAGGTTTGTCTGCTCCAAGGTCATGATAATGATGGCAGTCACAAAGCCAAGAAACAGGCCTGATAAGTCAAACTTAGGTTTGTGTTTCATCATAAGTTACTTATCAAGTGAAATCAGTAGAGAAATAGCTGACCTCATCATGTTGAACTTGTTCCATCTCATGCCAGCCTTACTGAAATAATCATGTGTAGACCTGTATCAACTATATCAACACACACAGATAGCTGCAACAAGCTAAGTCAAATTTTTTGACAAGATTTTTTTTGTTCAATTTCCCACTTTGTAATTTTCATTCTTACGTGGTATTGATGGTTAAAAGAAATGTAAACAAAAGGGTCGCCCTACTTTCAAAACATATATAAAATATATTTTTATTTTTCAGCTATGTCAAACTCTTCAATTATGTGAATATACCTGTGATTCAAGTGTACAGATTTACCTTTGTTGCACTTAAAGCTCTCACAACAGAATGGAAATGCCAGAATAGATTAATCACACACTGAGAGTTTGTCAGCTGCCTCCTTTGACAACATACAGGTTTGGTTCTGCTAGGTCTTGTCGAGGGCAGTCAGTGTGTGTTTGTGGTAATTGTGCTTTTAAAAGTGAGTCATCGCAATCCACTTTACTTAGACACTGCCAACAAAATATACAAGCAGTACAGGACTGATAAATCTTTTACAAGCCAAGAAAACTTGTTTCAATGTCTACCAACCCAAGTTAACATCATGGCTTTCAGCCTTTTTCAACCTCTATATGACGACTCATGTTTGATAGCTGCGTTCTGCTTCAGGGTGTGTACATGTGTGTTATCATCACTCTGCCTCACAATGCATATTAGTCATGATTCATCACTTCAGTATGTTTGTTTGTTGGTATGACGTGATGGATGGAGGTAAACCTGAATCTAGATGTAAAGTTGTCTCTCTGGCTTGCAACTAACTACTACTTTCGATAATCTGATGAGATAATCTGACAATTATTTTCCCGATTGGCTAATCATGTTATCTGTAAAATTTCAGAAAATTGCCGGTTACAATATCCCACAGTCCAAGTTGATGTCTTATTTTGTCCAACCAACAGTCCAAACCCCAAAGGTATTCAGTTTACCATCATATATGATAAAGAAAAGTATAAAATCCTCACATTTGAGAAACTAGAATCCGGGAATGTTTGCCATTTTTGTTTAAAAAATTACAAAAACAATTATTATCAAAATTGTTGCTGATTCATTTATCTGTTGATCGACTAATTGATTAATCGACTAATTGTTCGGAGCTCTACTCTGTACATTTTCCTCATCTCCTCTGTCTTACTCTGCCTCTTTCTCTATCTGTCTCTTTGGCATCTCAGTCTCTTCCTCAACATATCTTTTTTCTTTCTTTGTCCCAGTCTTGCTCACATGGTACGTTAAATAAAGCTTTTAGGATATAAAATGTGATTAAACCAAGGTGGACGTATTGACTAGACACTACAGATTTCTGCTGATTCATCTCTTAAAATGCTGAGTCATGCAAATGTCTACGAGGGTCCCGGGAAGTGCTCTGGTGCATTATATTGATAGATCTATCGGACACCGTTACATCTTCCTACTCTCATCTCGTTTCCCAACCAACATGCATAAAGCTCACACACACATTATGCATGTATTTTCTCTGTTTAGAGTAATCCTTGTATTCACTAAATTAGATCAGTGCCGTTTGTTTTGTAGTCTAATCACATTACTTAGTTTTCCTGATTTCTCACTATCTGCCCCTGGAAAATTGTCGCGTGTGTGTTTCTGTATGTGTGTTTGTGTCTCTGTGAGTTTGCCTATGTGCAGTTGTGTATGAGTAGGGGTCAGTGGGAGTGGTGGGTATGTAAGAGAGTGACCTCCAGTGGTCTATATATAGTGCCTCCCTCCTCCCCTCGCCTCTCTCTCGGGGCAGTGTTGAAATTCCAACCCAACTCTTCTGGTCAGATCTCCACAAGGAGCAGACTTTACTTAACTGCTACTGACAACTAAAGGACAGCCACAAAACCACTCATTTCCATACAACTTTCCAATGCAAGGATTCCAAGGTCACGGGAGCTGTCGTACAGAGCAGTGATGGCAGGCCGGAGGCGGAGCAGACACTGAAGTAGAAACTGATAGTCTGTAGACTCATATAGCTCTCAAGCATGGGGCCCTACGCGGCATCTGATCTACCCAAGACTCTGCTGGAGCAGTACAGTGGAATATTTCTTGATCCCTGTTGGTAGAGTTCACTCAAGACGGAATAAGTTGGTTGTCTCTTCTGTTATTTTGAGACACTTTGACACCATCTCTTCCTGTGTGATTGCAACACTTGCAGCTCTGAGGCGTCAAGTCGTCTTCACTTGGGCAATTTTACCCTGGCTATGGCTCTTCCGGTCTGTGGATACAGCATTTCATCCTATTTCAGTTGGATTGAATGTGGGATACAGCTGTCATGAGAGTTTTCTTTCTCGCCTCAGGCACACGTCTTTCACTTTACCTGCCTATCATTTTCTGAAGGATGATGCTTCACACTTTTAGCTTTGGTTAGACCTGCCCAGTGCCTAAGCCAGACATTACTCTGTCTGTAGTTAATGTCAGGGTGGAATAGTTGGATATTAAAGACAAAAGTCTGTGCCGTTAAGCCCCTGCAACAAACTACTTTTATTTGTCAATCATGGGAGCTTTATCTTATACCTTGTAAACTACTCAGCTACCCCTCCTCAGCTTCCTACCCTCTCCCAGTGTCCCATTCCACCTCCATCCCACTATTTCTGCCCATTTTACCCACCTCTACCCACTGTATCCTTGTCTCTCTGTGTGGCTGTCTGCACCATGGAAGTGCCAACTAAATGGAGCAGGGCTAGTGTCATCAGCTTCATCAAGGGCCTTGGTAAGCGTGCAGGGGTGTGTGTGTTCATGTGCACGCATGTTTGCACCATTTGTGTGCTCAGGTTTCACGCAAACAGGTTGCTGTCTGTGAGGCCTGGGGGGCCTGTCCTGCCCGGGAATTTGTATTTACACCCCACCTCTCCAGTGAAGTCAGGTCATGTGGTCATGAAATGTCAGTTAGACCTGACAGAGTTGTTAACTCACACACACTAGCCATTTCTGGGAAAGGCTCCAGTGAGTTATTGCTTTGTTTCACCTTGTGGAAAAGTATTTTACGCACCTTCATGGTCAGGGAATCAAACCTGCACATTAGCTCCAGTCACACAAGCCTCCTTTTATTGCAAGTGTGTGTTTGGGTTTTTTCGTTAACTGTACTGGCTGACTTATGATTCACTGTCAGTAACAATAGTCCATTGTGCAACATGCACGTTTTGCACAAAGTCTTGCTTAAGCCCTTATAGTGCATAGTCACTGACGCTGGGGAAATGTGCTGTTTCTAATATGAGTTCGTTCTATTTCAAGGGCATGTCAATATTCATAGAGACGCATGACAGGAAATGCCCTCTCCGTTTGTCTGTTGTCTGTCTCTTAGTCCAACCCCTTCTAGACTTCACCCATCCCCTGTCTATCTTTTTCTGTCTGTTTATCATTACGTCTCGCAAGAATTAATAGTGCCCACCCAGCCTCCCTAATGATGTAATCAGAAGGGAGAAATGAAAACATGGACTGCCCAGCAAGTGTGTGTGTGTCCATCTGTGTGCCAGGAAAGTGTATCCTGCCAGACTTAGACACACACTCACCATATATTAGTCATGGCTGAGGAGTTTACATCTTTACAGAAATAAATAATAAAATGATGTTATTCTGACAAATTCTGTTTCTTAATCAAAGTATGAGGTGTCTTACTAAAACAAGCGCCTGGAGAGAGCGCACGAGGGTCTGTGTCTCAGCTGTTTTCTGCAATGCAGGGAGGTTCTTGTATGAAGATAACATCATAGTCATAGAATTAGGTGAATAATGTATGATGTAAGAAAAACACAAGCGGTGTCAGTACGTGACCCTAGACGGATACAGATGTTTTTCTAAAAACGACTGGAATTTAGTTACTGTAGTTTGCCCTGTTGATTTGTCTGCTTATCAACGTGGTCAGCAGTTGGAGCTGCAGCAGTGGTTGTGACACAAAACTCATGGAGGCAGTTAAGATGCTTTAAAACCCTTAGCGCCCGATAGCCGCAATTTGTGACACAATAACACATATTTTTAGATTTAGTGTGACTTTCTGAGGATATCATCTCTGATGTCCATTGTGAATAAACATCCATAAATCTGCTTAGAAATCATAGAAAAAGACACTCCTTATAACTCCAGAACTTGCCTAAGAATCATCATGTTTTTAAGGTTTCTTCAGTATCAAAGTAATCCAGTGATAGTTGTCTGTACATCCATGGATACATTACAAACAGGAACTGCTAATAGCTAATTTGGCATACTTTTAATAGTGCCAATTTGCCAAAATGTTACCAAATATAGATTAAAAATAACGTCACTCAAGTTGTAGCCCACAGCTAACTAACTGACTTCATGGCATTTTGCGCTACACCGTCAGACTTTGAAAAGCCCTGCTTTAGACTAACAGACCTGTCCTGACTCTCCGCAGCCTCTCCAGTGGGACTGAAGCCACCCCTCTCGCCAGTCAGTGGAACCTTGGGAGAGAGGAAGGGTCCTGTCATCATGGCGCCTGTCAATGTAGACCCTGAGAGTAAGCCGGGCGAGTTCGTCCTTAAAAGCTTGTTTGCCAACTTCACCTTGCTGTCCGAACGCAAGATACGCATCATCATGGCCGAACCACTGGTGAGTGACTTTGCATCAATATCTCATCTTGTTTTGTCTCTATTTCTCATCCCATCTCTCTCAGGTTACAGCATCGTTTGGGAATACATTTTATCTGATTGAGTTATTCAGAGTGGCTTTTTTGACAGTATATGTTGACTAATTTTTTTTGTGCTGAGGAAGTGATGCCTGCAGTGTGCCTAAATAGTATATCCTGGCATCCTGGGCAGGGAACAGCCTATCTAGCACAATACAAACCAAACAGGATAAAACATTCACACCTGCAGTATTTTACCTGAGTTGGAAACCCACGCAAACCTGAGTAAAATACACAGACTCCACACGGAAACACCAATATCTGAACCTAGGTCTTTTTTCTCTATGATCACACAGTGCAAACTTTTGAAAGACTCTCTTCTGTCCTAAATTTGAAAGCCCTATTTTATTAGCAATACCTCATTTTTTTTTAGAAGGAACTAGCTGTTTTAGTTAACCTCTTTGCAGCTATTGGTCATTTATCAACTATCAAGGCCTATTGGCTTTGCCATTGGTGCACAATGCTACAATACATTATATCGCCCTTTTCACATTGTTTTTAACCATTTGCGGAGCAGCTACAGCTACAAAACGTTACATCACACACAAACCAACATTTTTGTTTATTATAAATTGCAATTTCCTGTAGCAAATTCCTAAGCCATAAGGAAAGGAAGGTACAGTATATGCTCAACCTATATGGAGCACATACATTTTAGTCTCATCAAACACCCAAAGGTTTTTAAAACAAAAATACATAGAAGGTGGTGGGATTTGATCAGAACAGATTAATGGTTTGCCTTGTAGATGTCTTGGATTGGCCTGCAGAAGTAGCCAGATATGTGTGATGCACTGTAGCCTAACCATTGAGTCTCTCATATTACCTTTTTGTCTCACTGACAAAGTGTGCCAGAAACTGCTTCTTTGGGTTTAGAGGATTAACTGGCTTAATTTGGCTTTCCAAATTAATCCAAATGTCTGAGCATAATCCATAATGTATAGTGGTGTGAAGAGGTTTGGCCTTTTATCTCAGTGTTTTTGTATGTTTATGGCACTTAGGGCTGAACACCTGATATGTTTCATGAAAGGAACATAACAAGGTTAGAAGCTAAGCGCCTAGTCTGATACTAAGTAATGAAATCGGTTCTGGGCTTCAAACGTTGAAAGTGACATCTTTGTTTTAGGCACTTAGCCGATGATCACATTTTCATTTTGTTGAAAATGCAACAGCAACATAGGTTTAAACATCTTCAATATTTACAGGCTTTACAGGTCGGAGACTAGGGAGCAAATTTAGACAATGCAGTGACACTTTGGTCAGTCTGAGTTTTGAGACATTTGAACTTTGAGTTTCCTGTCTCAAAGTTACATAGTGAAGTGTCTACCTGTTCTTGTCTCTTCTGACATGAATGTTTTCCTGTCTGTCTGCTCTTATCTCATAGGAGAAGCCACTCAACAAATCTCTGCAGAGAGGAGAGGACCCACAGTTCGACCAGGTGTGTGTACCTGACACATCATCAGCAATATGTGCTTCCCCTTGTAGCAGTGACATTGTCTTACTTTGGGAATGGGATTACCCTCTCACTCTCTGCTCTCTCTCTCTCACCTTCATCTACAGTTGATCAGCTCTATGAGTTCTCTAGCAGAGTACTGCCTGCCGTCTATCCTGAGGACTCTGTTTGACTGGTACAAGAGGCAGAACGGCCTGGAAGACGAGTCCCATGAATATCGACCCAGGGCCAACACCAAGTCAAAAAAGTGAGAGGACACAAACAGCACACACACTCAATTGTAAAACTAAAAAGTTGGAATAGATTTGGAGAACTAAATTGTACAAAAAAAGCATGGTCAAAAAACAACAAAAACACAGCGAGCACAGAAAAACAAACCACCACACCTCAGATGGACAGGGCTTCTTCACTGCATGTCCATAAAATAGTTCATGTAGTTGTTCCTGGCTCAATATTTATTTATTTATCTATCACATACATCATTATACAGGCCTACGAACCTGCCACACAAAAACAATACTGCCATTGGAAAAAAATACACCAATAAACTGCACTGATGGTGTTGTGCTCTTTGCAGAAGCTTGTTTACAAATCTCAAACAAATTGCACACTGAGTACACACAGTTACACAGTGGACCAGATGGTGCCTACAATGAATTAATTAATGGAAATTTAATAAAAGCAGATTCTCACGTGTGACACATTCACATGTAGAGTACAGAGGCAAGAACAGGAGCGTGCACTTGGGCCCCCGTACAGTATAAACACTGTTACAGTGAATGTGATAAATTATGTTTCTGTTTCTGTCTGTCTGTCTGTCTCAGTGATGAGCAACAGAAGGACTACTTATTGGAGCGAAGAGATCTGGCAATAGACTTCATCTTTTCTCTAGTGCTTATAGAAGTTTTGAAGCAGGTGAGTCTCAATTTACAGTGTGATCAATCATTCTACACTATGCCGTATGCCTCCTCAAACCTATTAGCATGAGTGGGTTTAACTTTCAAATGAGAAAAGTCTGTTCTCAAACAGTATTTTAATCACTGAAAACAAAGACACACTGGTACTAAAGTACTGTTTGCCTTTGTTTAAATACTTTAATACAAATGCCTGCATAATACTGCCAGAGGGTTTAAACAAAGACGGGAAACAATTTTAATATTTAACACACTCTTCTTTGATCAACAACTTACTTACTTAACTGACATCAGTTGTTCAGTTCAGTATTTTCCACCATTTTCACTAAATGAATACAAAGAGTTATTTGCATATTCTTGATCTAGTCATGGATTAAAAAAAATATAATGCACACCAAGCTCCCAAGACTGTGAGCAGAATAGGAGGAAATAGCTAATTCGAAACATTGAACATTCTGAATTCAGAATAAAATGACAAAAAATTTTCTCTCACTTCAGATCCCCCTCCATCCTCTCTTGGATGGACTCATCCAAGAAGTTATAAACCTGACCTTCAAGCACTTCAAATACAAGGAAGGGTAAGAATTCTAACATATAGAAACGCAAATAATTTACTAGAATGCATTGAATGAAGCACCGTCCAGAGTTTCTATGCATTACTGCCTTCACTTTCTATTATATTCACATGCAGTTATGACATCCACATGCATTTATGCACAGCTCTTACAAATATAAGAAATGTGTGTATTGTTATCACAGTTCTGCACAGCACTGTACGAGGTTAACATTCATTTTTGTGTTCACTTCTTAGGTATCTGGGACCCAACACAGGCAACATGCACATAGTGGCTGACCTCTATGCTGAAGTAGTGGGAGTTGTAGCTCAGTCCAGGTACTGTTGTGCAAATTAATGTTTATACTGTTTGTGTGTGCATACACATTAAATGTTTATATATCTACAGGGAGTTATTTGTATCAGTTGACATGTTTTTTCTTCTAAAAACAGTGTGGATTGTTTGGTGTACATTTGTTGAGATAATCTCCAATTTGCCATGTACCCATATAAGAGAAAATCTTTGTAAAATGTATCATCTGAAGTTCATTAAATATCTTAAAGCTATTGTAGATGCAGTCTGTTACAGTTACGTAACATACAATCCTTCAAAATGCTACAGTTGCCATTATTTTTGTGCCACTATTCTCAAAGCATGTGTAGCAATCACTTAAATATCTAATATATGTTTTAAATTTGGATTTATTTATTTATTTTTACAGTTTAAAATAAAATTCTTTATCTCTTTACTCTCAGTAAAGGAAGGTTTTGTAATCCAGGTCATGTTGCAGCTGTGGACTGATTTGTCAGGGTGGAAATTTGAATGTGTAGTTTCAGTAGCTACCTGTACTCCTCTTGACCCCATTTTCAGTAGAAACAGCGATTTCAAATGCTGTCCCCCTGTCTTCAATACAAGCAAGGAAAAAAAACAAATGCCTTCTCTTCCCTGTGTGCTAGTAGTCTGGTTGTGTGTGTGTGTGTGTTGGTAAATACATGTGTGTGATAATGACACTCCAGATGATGGTCCTCGATCTGTTTAATGTTGTGTGTGATGAGAGATGAGCACTGTTCTCATTTTCCAGGAGGTTATTACTGTGATGGAGGAGGTGTGGGTTCACATGGCAGCTTAGTCACACGCACAAACATCATTTAACACAGTCATTAATCTAATAATGGATCGAAGTCAGTACTTTGAGATCTAGCTTAGCAAATGTAGACTGTGTGGATGATGGGTTTTCCACTTCTTGATGTTTCAGTGTTATTTATTTGTAGTCCATTATTTACACACAGGGCTATGAAAAGGTTGAGTACACACAGGCTTAAACAATCTGAGCACATACTTTATTCTTGGAATTATCTGTGTGTTTTTCCAGCTTGATTTATGGATCACAGTGTTTATGTGTATCTTATTTAAACACTCAGCACTAAACAGAAGGCTAATGACTGTTCCATTTACTTAACTGCTGTGGCAACCCCTGTGAAGCATGCAAAAAGCATGTGCAAAAAATGTCAGACGCCCGAACACACGCACACATACACATTCCCTCCACATCACCCCTCCAGATGCCATTCTAAATATAGGTCTGCAGAGCGCTGTTGGTAAAATCTATCTGGACGATGGGTACATACGCAAACACACACACAAGCACACACACCCATGTGCTCATGCAAAAAACAGGTGCATAGAGGAGTAAGAGTTAGAATCTACACATGACACAATATTAGCAAATAAATGTGGAAAAAATCTTGCTGCTTTGTTGTAGTAATTCCACTAACCATATCACCACTCAGCTATGACCTGGATATGAAAACATTTACTAAATCTCAAGAGAATAGAGCGACTGTTCACATCTGGTCACCGTTTCCTCGGCAGGTTCCCAGCAGTGAGGAAGAAGTTCATCTCCGAGCTGAAGGAGCTGAGGCAGAAGGAGCAGAGCCCCTACGTCATCCAGTCCACCATCAGCCTCATCATGGGACTCAAGTTCTTTCGCATCAAAATGTACCCGGTGGAAGACTTTGAAGCCTCCTTCCAGTTCATGCAGGTAGACTGGGCTTAAATCATCTGGTCCCTTGCCTGTTATTTACATGTCAACAAATTGTAAAGAGACTCTGGTTTAGGAATCTCAGGGAGTGTTCACAGGACATGTGCTCTTTCTCTGCATACATTCATGTCTGCAAGCAGTTAGGCGCTATCATAGAGTTATCCTATTGGCTACTGAGAAGTTCCACTGAAGTAATAAGGGTCTAAGTGCCTTGTTTAATTGGCCCTTTGATGGTAGTTGCAGTGGTGAGAATGTTTCTCGTTTCCTTCCCCGATAATGAAACAGGGATTTGAACCGGTGACCTTACGTTGTATAATGTACATACATTGTTTGTCTTACTGTCTCTGACTCTTTCTCTCTCTCTCTCTCTCTTTCTCTTTTTATGTCTTTAGGAGTGTGCACAGTATTTCTTGGAAGTGAAAGATAAAGACATTAAACACTCATTAGCCGGACTCTTTGTGGAGATACTTGTACCTGTAGCTGCTGTAAGTGCATTTCATCTTACTGCTCAGAGCATTCTTGCGTCAGACTGAAGTTATAGTTAGTCTTTTAAATAAAAAGTCTGTTTGTCTTTCTGCTCCACAGTATGTCTGCTGGTCTAAATATTTAGTGTTTATATGTTAAGAATAATATAAATCTTTAGCTCATAAATATATAGTGTCTTGTCTGTCTGAATCCAGTAAAGCAGAATAAGGACATTGGGGACTGCTAAAAGCTGTTTATAACTTCTGCATTATTCGTCCTCCCCCAGACTGTGAAGAATGAGGTGAACGTGCCGTGCCTACGAAATTTCGTAGAGAGTTTGTACGATACCACATTGGACCTGTCCTCTCGGAAGAAACACTCTCTGGTAAGTTTCTCCCCATATTCTGTTTCATCATTGCTCATCTCTCTTCATTTCCTCTCCATTAATAGCAATTGGTGAAAGCCCTTACTGTAACTCTCCAACATGTGGGCTTTTATCTCTCCACGGGAAGGAGACAGGAGTGCAGAATGCAGTGCACAGGCTAGTTTTTGAAGCAGTGCCAGATGGGAAATATTTTCCCACAGCAGGGAAGCAGGCAGGGGAATCAGCAAATTAGATGCAGTACATCTCCCTTATTAAGATAGTTGTCTTTACAAGCACGCAATAAAACTACTACTACTGTTAAGACTGGTATGAAAATTCTCTTTGCCACTGCCTAAAAGTTTTAACCATGAATATTAAGGAAGAGGCAACAACCTGCGACGCAGATTACCAACATTAACTAAATTCTTTCCTGGTAACAAGACGTTTCCCTTCCTTTAAAGTCATTTTTGTCTGTAATTTAGTACGTAAAGTCTTATTTGCTTAAAACTAGTGAAAAAAACGGCCATTTCAGTACAATTTTTTTACTTGTTTCCAGTGTAAATCAACTTCTTTCAGGTATTTTCCAAACTCATGTTTAATTTTTCTCTATTTTAGTGCCGTAACCTGCCTTAATCTTTCTTGTTTCAAGATACAGACACTAATTTCTAGAAGATTCTTGAAAAAAGTTTATTTAAATTGGCAACAAGCTTTAATATGTTTATTACTCTAAATTTCAAGAAAATGCGGTTTTTATGACTTGGTAAAACAAAGATTTTTGATTGCTAAGGAATTGTTTCCCTTTAGTTTTTTCCTAAATGTTGCCCCACCTATGTGTTGTATTCCACAGCCATTTGATAAACAAAGTATCTAACAAAACATGGCATCTGGCTGCTGTGTTGCATTATTGCTGGTTGCTGCTGATTGTGATATGTACACGGGTTCCTCATGCTGTGACAGAGACTTGTGTCCTCAGGGCTGCAGACATGTCACTCAGCCAGTATGCATGCTCCTTTTGATAGATTCTCCAAATTCTCCAAGCAGCCCATGCATTCAAGACTTGACACACCTCAATGCACACACTGCGTTTTCAATTTTTCCATATGAACAGCGCACAGGCATGCACACAAGCAAACAATAACCTGCCATATCAGAGCAGAATGGACAGACATGATAGGAATGTGGTGCATTTCCATAATTGTTATTCTTTTACATTCTGAGAGACACTGAAATGGGAGGTCGGTAACAGATAACAAACACCCACTTTGATAAGGAGTGACAGGTAAATGATGCGCTCCTCAAACCTTGCATTTCCATAACCATTCATGAGAAAGGTGTACCTGGACTCACACCGGTCATTAGCGAGGCATTCATGTTTAAGAATGATCTGCATGCAGACATACATGTCCTTACCATATGACTGAACAGACTAGACACCAAGTTCACATTCCTGTTTGTGAACTTTATGTTGAAAAAAAATTGGTCTCTTCTGTAAACTTGTAATGGTATTGTTCACACTGTTGTTGCTTTGATTTTTTTTAAGAATCTGTTCTTAAAAATGAACTAAACGTCACACTCACCTATTCATGAAACTCAGGAATTCAGGACTGTTTGCGCCTATTTATTTTGAAAGAGCAACGGTCAATGGGGACATTCCAACACTGGACCGACCAGTGGTCTAACTTCACTCACTCAGTAAGTCAGGGACAGACTTTATCGCGTTTATAGGGCTGGCCCCGCTTTGCTGTGGTCCAGCCAAAAACAAGTTAATGAGGGACTTATAAGGCCTGAAACAAGTGGAACATGATTGTGAAAAAAGGTTAAGCTTAATCTGAAATAATATAATTGCCTGCCTGTTGTTTTTAGATGATAAAGGGAGAGCTCAGAAATTAGATTCTTAGACTGTTTTTGTCTGACTTCATTAAAAGATTGTATGTGATTGTATAGATTGTATATGTCTAAAAACAGTTAGTTAACTGCATAGTTTAAATAAAACGGGTGAGGAAGACAGCCCGAATCCTTTATATTATATTTACATTCAATGAATGAACTTTGAATTTGTCTGTCTTCTCTTTCCATACCAGGCCCTGTATCCTCTGGTGACCTGCCTGCTGTGTGTCAGTCAGAAGCAGTTCTTCCTCAGCCGCTGGCACATTTTCCTCAACAACTGCCTCTCAAACCTCAAGGTCCGTCCTTCTGTCTATACCATGCAAATGCAAGCATTACCATAGTAGATTAGATTAGATTAGAGGTTTTGCATAGATCACAATCAGTGTTATACTCTCACACAAAAGCTATGCAGTCTGTGCAATAAATGTATGCCCATGAGGAAAGACAAAAGTACATGCACACAACACTGAACTTCACACAACAAACTGCTGCTCTAGCACTACCCAATACCTCTTTCAAATCAACCACCAGTATGTATTGCCTCGAGGGAAACTGGTTAAGAACATAGTGATTGATGGGGGCTCATAAAGATTCCCGTACAAGTTTGATTCATGATCACGCTGTAGATGCTGAGAAAGCAGTGTATGTAGTGCATGCAGTAAGTTATCACGTGTCTGTAAGGTACAGCATGTGAGGCATTCCTGCCAGGGTGCTACCACATTTCTCTCAGAAACTTTGTTTATCTTTTTCACTGAGAGGAACCCCCGTGAAACATTTCTGTTAGGTGGAGGTATGTGAAATACTGTACCTGATGAAACACAACACATTTTTGTCTGCCCGTGTGTGAATGCAGAATAAAGACCCCAAGATGGCACGTGTGGCTCTAGAATCACTCTACCGCCTGCTGTGGGTCTACATGATCCGAATAAAGTGCGAGAGCAACACTGGAACGCAGAGGTAACAGCCACGTGTAGTTATATTTCTCATCAACAAAATGTAAGATGTCAAACTTCAGCATCAGTATGTCATTGTTAACTATATTGTGATGCCTTGTTATACTTAGCATGAACAAATTATACTACAAAGAAAACTTTTCCCAGAAACTCTTTAAGTTTTAGCTCTGTTTATGCTTCTTCAGTTATAAACTGTGAAATCCAGAGCAAAAGTTAAAAAGTTACCCTTTTCTGGTGTGGTGTTGTTTGTTGAGGTATTTAACTTGTGTCTCAACACTTTCCCCTCCCTCTCTGCCCGTCCTCTCTCTCTTGTCTTTCCTTCTTCCCCCAGTCGTCTGACGTCCATCACCTCCACTCTGTTCCCCAAAGGGAGTCGTAGCGTTGTGCCCAGAGACATGCCCCTTAATATTTTCGTCAAGATCATCCAGTTCATTGCACAGGTGTGTATGACTTGCACACAGTCTCGTGTACTAACTCGAAGTGAAGTCATGAAGTCTTAGCCAACAATTTGCCAACTTCCAAGATTTATTCTGTGCTTCTTTTTGCTATCACTAAGAAACACAAACACTGGTTAATCCAAATCCAAAATTCTTAGTTGATAGAGTTGCAGAAATGGGTCAAAAGCTAAATAAAATATTATTTCAGTAACTACTTCCACAGTTGCTCTGATAATAAAGGATTACCAAGAGTGTAGGCCATCAGATATTTTGTACATTTCACCAGAATCCATTATCAAAATTGAATACATTTCATCTAATGGCTGTATGAGAGGCTGAGGTTTTGAAACTCACTGAAACGTCTTTAAAGTGTATGCACTCATGGCTCTTCAAGACACCATGGATGCTGCTGTCACCAAACGACATGTATGAAATTTAGTGTAAATAACTCAGATATAAATAAGACTTATTATGTCCACATATTGTCTTGTCCTTACATCTCTTGTTTGTTTTTTTCATGTGATATTTCTCTATGTAAGCAGTTATGTAATAAAAAAAAGTCCCATCTGTGCGCTATTGATGACATACAGTAGATTCAGTACAGTACTAGCTGCCTCACACCACATTAATTATGAAATCCTGTAACACCGGTATGTTTGCCCTCTGTTCAGGAGAGACTGGATTTCGCCATGAAGGAGATCATATTTGACCTGCTGAGTGTTGGGAAACCTGCCAAAGCCTTCAGTCTCAACCCAGAGGTAAAGAGAGCACACGCAGACATTCAGTCATACGCACACAATCGCACACAGATCAACAGTGTATATCCCCTGGCAACATTACAAGGATGAGCATTCCAATTTTTATTTGTAGTCTTCAGTCAGCGAGGCAGGGGAAGAGCAGTATACTCTCTGTTGGAGCTTTGGAATGAAATGCACCACGAGAATGAATAAAGAAAAATTTCAGCTGCAGTAAAGAGATGCACTTGGAGTTGATCATCTGCAATGTGATCACAGGATTCTGGTCATGTGAACAGAAACAAATCATTAAAATCACTGCAACTTAAAGGGGAACTCCAGTGATTTTACACATCAAAGTGTGGTTACAGGTCTTGGGGAGTACTACTGCATATGTGAAAAAAGTTGTATAAAACCTTTTGTGGCTCCAGAGAGAGATGCATGAAGTCTGACAAATTGCCTCAAGTGATGTCACTTGAGTCAGTGTTGGTTGGGGCTGAAGACTACAAGTTTGAAAATGAAAAAAATCTGGAGGTGTGGAGTTAAATAGAAGTGAGGTTACCAGACCTCTGTAGCCCGCTCCTCATCTCTGCTTGAGGCTAGTGGCTCGAGGCTACATTAGCCGCTATTAGCATAACACATCCAAATCTCCTACCAAACTGTTGCAGAGTTACATTATGGGTCATGTAGGCGCCAACTGTTGACAAGGAAGACAAATGTGTGGAATAAAAAAGATATCTCTGGGTCTGCTGCATCAGTTCTGATAAAAACTTTTTTACTGTCCATCGTGAGTCTGACAGTGTTATAGGAGTGCAATGCTAAATCGGCGGAGCACTCATTAAAGCTACTATAAACACTTGTGTTTTGGATAATTCAGAAATATTTACAATTACAGTAAGATATTAGGATTGTGAGATTATATAAACCATTAATCATATTCAAGTTGTAGTAGTCAATTAGAAACTATAAGATCACTTCTAATTAGAAAAGCAAATCCCTTATTGAGCAACACTGAATTATTGAATATATTTTAAAAATACCACCCCAATAAACATTTATATACAATAGTAACGATTCTGTTGTGTCTTCCAGCATATGAATTTTGCTTGTCAGAGTGTAAACACTGCCTGATGATGTGCATTCCCTGCCATTGCTTTTGATAAACAGACTATCTGGCATGTAGTAAGGATGCTGTGCTTTATCTCTGTTCCAGCGTATGAACATAGGTCTGCGGGCGTTCCTGGTGATAGCAGATGCTCTGCAACAGAAGGACGGAGAGCCTCCTATGCCCAACACAGGAGCCACTCTGCCCTCTGGAAACTCTCTGAAGAAGAAGAAAACTTACCTCAGCAAAACGCTTACTGAAGAGGAAGCCAAATTAATAGGTCTGTGTGTGTCTGTAGGCATTCAAGCTGGTGTAATTTGAATGTTGTCTCTAACTTCACGTACTGTCTCTTTGTGTTCTCCACAGGCATGTCCTTGTACTACTCCCAGGTGCGAAAGGCTCTGGACAACATCCTAAGACACTTGGATAAGGAGGTGGGTCGTTGTATGATGCTCACCAGTGTCCAGATGCTCAACAAAGAACCAGAGGACATGATCACGTATGTAACTAAAACGTGCAGCAACTTGAACTGTTTATTCAGCCTTTTAGTGCTGATGGTCATTCTATTACTGATACTATAATTAAAGCCACATTTAAAAATGAAATATGAACATTTGCAAGTAAAACACTGATTCCCCTATTTGAAATTATGCTACTTTTGTGACTGAGCTTTTGATACAAGCCCTGACAGATGTGATAAATATGTTTTTCATGTATGTAGTAAATACATTGTTAACTTTTGCAAACATAACCTAACTTTATTTTGAGTTAAGAAAGTTACAAAGGGCTAACTTTCCCTGCCTTAGGAAGGTGTAACGTCCCCCTCTGTCTTTGATTTTTCAGTGGTGAAAGGAAGCCTAAAATCGACCTGTTCAGGACATGTGTGGCTGCCATTCCTCGTATCCTTCCTGATGCCATGTCCAAACCTGAGCTCATTGACCTACTCTCGCGGTGAGTTAGAGACAGGAGAACTGAAATAAGTTCTCTTACCTGTTGAGTTATTACTGATCATTTTTACGTATTTTTATACATTTTTGTTGGAACCCCTATAAAGAGATTTCTTTTTCTGTCAGTGAGGTCTTACAACTTGATCAGTTCATTTTGGTTTCTATACTTTGTTTGTATGTCGTCATCTATCCCTCAGACTTACAGTGCACATGGACGATGAGCTCCGTCTTATTTCCCAGAACTCCCTGCAGAGCCTGTTACTCGATTTCTCTGACTGGAGGGAAGACGTCCTGTTTGGTTACACGCATTTCCTTTTGCGCGAGGTATGACCGCACTTGAAGGAAACCTGCACTTACCTAGACAGTCAAAGATTATATCCTGAATTTGCATTGGTTTGGCCTTCTTTTACATGTGTCTTTAGGCTTGGTTTATTGTGCACATAAGAACAGAAGGAAATATTACAGATTGAGAAGATGAGCATGTTGTAATCTTAATCTGTCTTTTCACTGTTCATCTAGTGATTAATCATAATTAACTGCATATTTAATCACATTTTGAAATGTCATAAAAACATACATTGTTACTGTTTTTAACAGCAGCACAAAAGTATTCTGAATCACACAGAATCCTAAAATATACCTAAAATTGAGAGAACCAGCATAGAAATACAAAAGCATCTACCACAAAGTAGGTTCCTACAACAGCACTTTTCTGCCTCTTTTTTATGTGCATGTAAATTGTTTTAAACCAAAAGCCACAAACTGTTGCCCCTAGTTATCTGTCTCCATGGTTTAAGTTGATACTGCAAAGTGCAGCTTACCTTGCAGTGTTATCTTCTTTGCCACAGGAAGTCTATCAGCAGGCACAGAAAAACCACAATTAGAGTGATTCAAAAGGCCTTATCCTTTCTAAATTAACTACATATGCTAACATATTGACATTGGCAGCCCTTCTATAAATGTACCTTTCCAAACTATTCCAGGTCCAAGACACCCATCAGGGTCTGCAGGATGCATCTGTGAAGCTCCTTCTCCAGCTGCTCACACAGTGGAGGTTGGCTCTGCAGCTCCAGGGGAAGACACGAGGTGGAGTTGAGGTTTGTACAGCTAAAATTACAGGGATGAGCTGAAAGGGGGTTGGGATGCTTAAAGTTTGTCAATTTCACCAGGTCAACTACAGGTTTAATTATGGGTCAAACAAGGTGACTTACAGTGGTATTTGTTACTTGCTACTAACTTCTCCTCCCTCTTTGTCTTCCCTCGCCATCAGTCTAGCCCCAGACTGCCAGAGCGAAGCCCTCATTGCTCAGTGCTCCATGCAGTTGAGGGCCTGGCTCTACTGCTCCTCTGCTCGTGTCAGATCAGCACAAGGAAGCTGGCAGTCGGTGTGTTAAGAGAAATACGCTGCCTCTTCACAGCTCTGGGACATGCTGAGGTACAGAACAGGAACCTCACATCTTCACCAAACATTTTAAACAGATGAATATACAGCCCAAAGACAAATATTACCAACATGTATCAGGAAGCTGGTGGCATGTTTCTACTGAAGAGGGAGAAAGGACATGGAAATAGCAGGATGGAAGGAGAGCCATCTAACCATAGCTGTGATTAGATGTGCAGCATATTCAGCCTGTGAATTCTCTCACATTGTATGACGCTGTTATAAAAATAGCTGATTCTATAAATGTCTTCCCCTGCAGGATGATGATAAACCCATGATAGAAGTCATGGACCAGCTGAGCCCAGCTGTAATGGACAGCTTTGTTCATGTGGCTGTCTCTGACTCGGTAAGGGTAATTGTGTTAAGAGTGTATCAGAGACATTAGTGCATCAGATAAATTATTTATATCACAATCTTCCAAATGACTTCTTTTGCTGCTGTGTATCATTCCCTCAGTCCACCTTGCCTCTCAGCCACCATGTTGACCTCCAGTGGCTGGTGGAGTGGACGGCTCGACTAGTGAGCAGTTCCTACGACGTGAAGAGCCCCAGCCATGTCTGGATCTTTGCCCAGTGTGTGAAGGACCCGTGGGTGCTCTGCCTGCACATCTTCTTGCGGCAGGAGCACCTGCCCAAACACTGCCCCACTGCCCTGGGATACGCCTGGCCCTACGCTTTCACACGGCTACAGCTGCTACTGCCATTGGTTGACCCCAAGTAAATGAACACACATTAATTATATTGTACTTCTTAGGCATTTAACTGTTACTTTAATGACCAAAATAACCACCAATACCAAGGGGCGCCCTGCAAAATGTTGTGACCGTAGACTGATCATGTATCTCATACAACAAATAATCCATGTCTATGAAAGATTCAAATATCTGACCAACTGCCTGTTCTGCTTTTGTCTTTCTGCAGCAGTCCAGTGAATGCTAAGAAGACCAGCACAGCAGGCTCCAGTGACAACTACATCTCTCTGTGGCGCAACTACCTGATCCTGTGTCTAGGTGTGGCCAAGCCCAGCATCATGTCCCCCGGTCACCTCAGAGCTTCCACACCAGAGATCACTGCCACCACGCCCGACGGCAGCGTCACCTACGACAACAAGGTGTGTGCTTACAAGAGTTCTTAAGAAATCTGGAAGGTCTGGAAATGTTTGGGATTATATAATCATTTCCAGGTCAGGGAGAAGAGGCATGCAAATAACGTTCATTATTGATTATTCTGCAGATTATTTTTCGATTGATTGATTCATAGTTTGATGTCTAAAATGTCATAAAATTGTGAAAAAATGTCCATCATAATTTCCCAGAGCCCAAGGTGAAATCCTCATACTGGAGGAGCTGGAACCAGAGAATGATGGGTATTTTTGCTTGAAAAATGACTTAAAAGATTAATTGATTATCAAAATAGTTAATAGCAGATTAATTTACTTTTGATCGACTTTTATTTTTCTGATTGATCGCTTCAGCTCTAAGGGAAAATATTCAATAATAATATTGCTCTGACCTGATGCACTGATGAATGAACGAATAATCTTTAGGTAGAGAGTCATATTGTTGCAGTCATCATTAATCCTATTCAAGAAAAAAAGTATTAAAAATCTTGCATTTTAAAATGTTAAATAGGTGAAAAACCCTGGACTCATTAATAATGATAGTGATCGTGTAAAAATCAAGAGTATATTGTTACCAGACTTTTGTAAATTTGGGTCAGTTTTAGGTTGTTAATGTTGCCTGATCCATGTTTGTGTATTTGTTTTCATCTCTCAGGTAATAGGCACTCCCTCAGTAGCCTGGCTTTTAAAACAGCTCGTCCCGCTGATGAGAGCGGAGAGTTTGGAGATCACCGAGTCTCTGGTGCTGGGGTTTGGATGCACAAATGCTCTGGTCTTCAGGTACTGGAACAGGAGCATGTACACCGACCATACACACCCAGCTTGTGACATACGCAAAAGCAAATTTCTGATTTAAAGCTCAGATTACTGTTTGTGAATCATAAAACTGTTGTTTGCTGTTATTACGTGACCCAGGCCTGTTGTTCTTTGGTGTGAGCTTTTTCTTTGGCAGAGAATAAAACACTCAGAGCCTGAATGGAGGGAATGACACTGGACAGATTTAGATTACAATAGAAAATGGTTGAAGTGCTAGATTTGGTCCTCATCTCTTACATAGGAAAGTCTTTTTACGCCCCTTCTTCTATTAGTTATTCCCATCTGTATTTACATTCTTTTCATAACTGAGATGAGCTGCATGCCTCTGAGACATTCAGAGAAGAAAAAAATCTGCATCACTGATGTAGAAGAGAATTCTTAGAGGGACAGAGATATATGACATTTTTTCAAAGGACAGAGGTTCCATTGTGAAAGGGAGGTATTTCATTTTAAAAGAGATCATCTATTTTTAACCTGAAATGTTTTCCAAAAGGGCGCTCATTGTTATTAAAGAGATTAAGGTCTCCCTTGACAAATTTGTCTAACATTACTGTGTTGGAGGATTAGTAGGTTTAGGGCATGTGACATTTGGGTTGCACAAGATAGATATCCATCACGAACGCCATTCTGTTCCCTTGAATCAGACCGTCCTCCATCTACAAGGAAGGAAGATATTGATCAGTCTCATTTAGCAATGACGTAGTCAATTGATTTTTGCCCTTTCTGATCCTGTGTGTTTATAGAGAGCTAGTCGAAGAACTCCATCCACTGATGAAGGAAGCGCTGGAACGTAGGCCTGAGGTAACACACACACGCAAACACACACAGAGAGTGAGCGAGGAACACAATGACTGCACTGAAACAAGATTAGATTAACTTTATTGATCCCAGACAGAAAATTGTGAAAATATACTCTTGACGAAGTATAATGTTGATCTAGGCTTAGACTTATTTTATATACGGCAGTTAATAAGAGTGTAGAAGTATACCTTTCATGTTGTGTGTAGTGTATGCTCATAGCTATTAGAGATGTTTTCCATAACTCAGTAATTTATTATTTATGAAAACTGATTTGTGGTTTTTTTGCACTGCTAATGTAAAGTTAAAAACCTGTTATCACTGTATAAACAAAACAACATACGTATATCAACACACATTTTTTTATTTTATTTCAACTGCAGAATTGACATTGTTTGTTTGAGGACATATTTACCAGGACAGCAGTAAATTGAAAACCTGTCTCTTTCAGAACAAGAAGCGCAGAGAGAGGAGGGATCTTCTCAGGCTGCAGCTGCTGAGGATCTTTGAACTGTTGGCTAATGCAGGAGTTATCAGTGACAGGTAGCACACACATCTAATCTACTGAGTGCCCTCTAGTTTTTTTTGGTTTTGGTCTTTCCTTATGCACTTGGGCTCATGCAGCTTAGGCGTGGTCATGCTTTTCCCTGCTGATATATATGCATCCTTCTCTGACTTGCTTCCTTCTGTAACTTCTAGCCTACTGATGCACATGTAACATCCCCTATCTAACATCAAAGATGATCTCTATGATTACTTAAGTTAGATTTCATTCTCCTCCTATATAGCACTAATGGAGCACTGGAGCGTGATTCCCTGGCACTGGGTGCCTTGTTCCTTGAATATGTGGATTTAACCCGGATGCTTCTGGAGGCTGAGAATGAGAAGGAGCTGGACGTGCTTAAAGACATCAGAGCCCATTTCAGCGGAATGGTGGCTAATCTCATCCAGTGTGTTCCTGGTAAATCATTGAATTACTTTTTTATGCTATTATATAGCATAATACATTGGTCTTTCAGTAGTAATAGATGTAGTAGCCATGGCTTTAACAGTGTTCTGTAGCAGCAGACTAAATAGTCATGCCAGTCAATAAAAATGCTCATAGATTACAAATTTAAATGGACATATAGAAGTCGCTGTACTATTTTGACCCTCCACTTCTCTCTCTCTCTCTCTCTCTCTCTCTCTCGCTCTCTCGCTCTCTCGCTCTCTCTCTCTCTCTCTCACATCGGCGTAGTCCACCACAGGCGCTTTCTCTTCCCTCAACAGTCTCTGAGACACCATCTCTTCATCCTCTTCAGCCAATGGGCCGGACCCTTCAGTGTCATGTTCACTCCCCTCGATCGTTACAGTGACCGCAACCACCAGATCACTCGTTACCAGTACTGTGCTCTCAAGGTAAGCAATACCCACACTCACAAACCCTACTACACAGCAGGAGTTATTCTGTCTTTTCTTTTCCTTTCATTGTATTTTACAGAAACCTCAGCATTAACTCAACTCAACTTTTGTCACCTAGGCCATGTCAGCAGTTCTGTGTTGCGGTCCAGTGTTTGACAATGTGGGTCTCTCTACTGACGGCTATCTCTACAAATGGCTTGACAACATCTTGGCCTGTCACGACATACGGGTAGGTCAGCTCTTGGATCAACTGTTGCCTTTAACTTGTTGCACAGGAGCTTTGTACTGTATATGTTTGTTTGTTTTTTTCTAAAAATATACTCTAGTCAGTAAGCCTTAAGAGGACTGTATAATTCTCTCTCTCTTCCCCTCTACATAATAACATGCGTTTGCCCTAGGTGCACCGTCTGGGGTGTGAGGTGGTCATCCTGCTCTTAGAACTGAACCCAGACCAAATCAATCTGTTCAACTGGGCCGTGGACCGCTGCTTCACTGGATCTTACCAGCTGGCATCCGGCTGTTTCAAGGCTATTGCCACTGTCTGTGGCAATAGGTAGGGAATCATGCATTTGTTAGAATCTTTGTTAGAATCGTTTTCTCTACCAAGACACTGAAGATCCACCGGCTCCAGGGAAACTGTTCCACTGCTTCAGACCTCCGTGCTGGAGAGAAAAGTTTTTTTTAAATACTGTACTTTCTAAAAAGGCCAACAAAGCATATTGTACATATATATATATATATATGCTTTATGGGAGTTTTTACCTTGGCTACAGTGTAACCAATGAGATCATACTACATCCATACATTGTATTGTATATTTTGTTGAAGTGTAATTTCCCACACTGCCCGGAACTGTCTAATAACATTCATTGAGTTAGTGTTCAGTGTAACCAGCAACTAATGACCATTTCTCCTTACTTTGCCAGGAATTACCCATGCGACCTTGTGACCTTGCTCAATCTGGTGTTGTTCAAGGCCTCAGACACCAGCAGGGAAATATATGAGATCTCCATGCAGCTGATGCAGGTACATACAGCACACAGAAGAGTAAAACACAGTTCCAATGTTGAATATTTATTAATTGTACAAAAACAGGTGGAAAAGACACAACACAAAAACACACATGAATCCAAAACCTGATAAATAATATGTCTGCAGGTGCTGGAGTTTAAGCTGTGTGCGTACTCAAAGAGGATGGTGGAGCAGAAGCCTGGTAATATTTTGTATGGAACACACGGCCCCCTGCCTCCCCTGTACAGTGTCAACCTGTCTCAACTCTCCATCCAGCTGGCCAGCATGTACCCAGAGCTCACTCTGCCTCTTTTCTCAGGTACCTTCTTCCGGGTGAATGTGTACACAGGTTATGCGCTGACAATCAATTCTCCTGTGGAACACTTTTGTGTCACAAAGTACAAGATAATGGAGTACTTAATTACAAAGTCCAGGAAACAGGTCCAAGACTGGAATCCTATTATCTTTATTTTGTGGATAGTACTTCCTAATTAGGACAGTACTTCCTAATTGCGTAATTAAAAACTCCACTCCACACCCTGTTATGTCTTCCTACACTATCATGTTCCAAAGGCAAACACTGCATATCAGATTAAGGAAACAGAGGTGCTCCCAAAATGCTCACCCTCACATTCAAAACTCACAAGAGGCCATTATTCTCTCTGAGACAGTTAAATTAGCTCATATTGTGTTTCTCCTGTTATTGATCACCTTTAAAGAATGTTCAACTTCCTCAAGGCGTTTATAGCATGAATTCCTCTGACTGTTTTCTCGTGCAGAGGTGAGCCAGCGTTTCTCAACCACCCACCCCAACGGCAGACAGATCATGCTATCCTACCTGCTACCCTGGCTTAGTAACATTGAGCTAGTGGACACAGGGCTCCTACCCCCTGCCTCAAGCCCCTGCACACCAGAGGAAGAACCTCACGGTCAGGGGCAGGGCATGGGTCTGTCCCCCAGTCTGAGAGGTAACGGCTGGGGCTCCCTGCAGGCGACCTCGCTGGTGCTCAACAACCTCATGTTCATGACTGCTAAGGTAGGGAGCCATGTTGGTAAAATTACTCTCCCTTTTCCAGTGAAATATCCTGCTTTTCAACTGAATTATTTTCTTTAAATTATCAGTATGGAGACGAGGTTCCTGGCCCAGAGATTGAGAATGCCTGGAACGCTCTGGTGTCCAACGAGAGGTGGAGCAACAACTTGCGGATCACCCTGCAGTTTCTTATCAGCCTGTGTGGAGTCAGCAGTGATACAACACTGTTGCCTTATGTAAGTGCTGTCTGCACACACCGACACACTGCTCTAAAGTTATAGTCTTGCAAACTGAAATTTGCTGCGTGAAAGCCCCAATGGAATTGAATTGGAGTGGCCCCTGTTGAAACTCCCAGTTTTGGGATTTATTGATGATTTATTGGTAAAATAATGTAAAATATAATGAACTGTAAATTATTTAAAGGTACTGGGTCGTGTATTGCAAATTTATGATGATAACAAGTACCATAACAAATATGCAGAGATAATGTGAGGTAAACCAATGAACCCTGTATATCTGTATGTGTTTTAGATCAAGAAGGTGGTGATCTACCTGTGTCGCAACAACACCATCCAGACTATGGAGGAGCTCCTGTTTGAGCTGCAGCAGACTGACCCAGTCAACCCTGTGGTCTTGCACTGTGACAACCCTCCCTTCTATCGCTTTGCTGCCAGCAACAAAGCCTCCACCTCACAGACAGGTGAGAGGAGAAGTTCCTGTCATATTCTATGATGTCAAATGATATTTTCATCTCAACGTTGACTTTCAGTATTGGCTTTTTATGTGGCAGATGTGGTTGACTGTTATCTCTGAAATGTCTTATGTGTAGGCACCACCTCCAGCAGTAACACTGTGGTGGCTGGTCAGGAGAATCTGCCAGACACAGATGAGAACAAGCTGGTCAGAGAGAGTGAAGAGCGGTAAGTTTTAATAAGTTTTTTTATATACTTGACTTTGGCAAGTAGTTGTATGTGCTGTAACATTGAGACTCTGATTCATTCAAAGGTCAACAGTCTCCCAAGAGGCTTGTGCAAGTAGATAAAATACGTCAAACATGTCAGCATCATATCAGTTACGCAGTGACATTAACACTTTTCAGTTACGGAATAAGACTGCACACTTTGCAAACTCTAAATTTCACTTTGAATGTCATGCATTTGTTTCAGCAGGGCCAGGGCTCACAACAGACTGGAGTCTCGCTACAGCAACAGCTCCGGAGGCTCCTATGAGGATGAAAAGAGTAAGTTGTCTTGGTTCTCATGAGAATCAGTGTACAAACTTGCTGGCCTTGTACAATGTGTATTCACACACAGCCTCAAAGCTGTCTGTTATTTGGAAAGAGCTCCAGTACATGGGTTCTTAGTCCATAATGTTCACCACTTAAACTTAAGACCTTAATGCTAATTGTCACTAATCCCCTCCATACAGACATAAATGTACTGACTGACAGAAGATTGTTTTTTATGGTGAAGAGACTGTGCACCAGGAATAAATACCTGAAAAAACACAGCTATACTGGTGTGGTTTTGTAATATATCAAACATGTTATTTGGACACGAGCCAAGGCCCGCCACTGTCACCTGTGACACAGATAAATAGATTTAACCTCAACCACACTGATGGTACACAGTCTATCTTTAGCAGGCGTCTGTGTTGCTGCTGTAAGCAGACAGTAAGACAAGTACAAGAGTGGGTCCAGTTTTCAAAAACGTTTGACCTGGTAACGTAAGGTTAGCTGGCTGTGTTTCATATTTATGATACAGATAAGGGAGTGGTATCAATCTTCTCATTAAGTCTATATATCTCATCATCTCATTAACTTCTATATGTGTATTTTTCAAAACTGTGTAGGTTTAGACAAAGAAAAGAAAATACAATATTGTGTTAGTAGAGTGTAAAACATGCCGATGTGATAGCTCATGTTTGGAATTCCACACGTTTTGAAAGGTTGTAAATTACCTGTCACATCAGCCATTTGTCACTGCTTTGTTGTTCCCATGGGATAACTTTTTTGTGCCTGACAGTCTATTGTCAGTGTATTTTGAATAGATGTCATTAAAGTTCAGAGACAGAGAACATGCTCCGTGTGTATGGGATATATGTTTCCAGTATATTTTCATTAACTAAATCTTTTTGGTATTGTTTTTTTTTTGTAGCTGACCCACTCCCGCCATATGCTGGTTGGCTACTGGGTGTTCTGGAGACCAACCATCCTCAGCCGTTACCCATGCCTGTTAACGGAGGCTGCTGGGCTCCTCTGGTTGACTACCTTCCAGAAACCATCACACCTAGAGGCCCACTGCATAGGTATGCACAAACAAACATGGACACACACTGTACAGACAAGCTACTCTGAAGCAACCACAAAAATCACACACAGAAAACAGACTCCGAGAACAGTGATGTTCAGCAACATATCAGCAGAGGCAGCAAAGCAAGGTATCCACCTACTCACAGACGGTCTGATAAACTCCAGCACAGAATGAGACCTAGCCAGCTTGTTCTGTCACTGCTATGTGGATAATGAATATTAGAAGGTATTTACTGATTTATCTTCTTCATCTCTCTCAACACCTCAAAAATCATTATTTAAAATGAGATGAAAAGGAAATTTGGGTTACATTTATGGTGCATGTATTTACAATACATTACAGGAAAGGAGACCTGTTAAATTACATTAATGGGCAAACACAGTTTCTGTATCTGCAGTTCGTCATGTTAATTATCATTCAGTACTCAGAGAAGCCCCACAATTCCAGTAACAATACACACACAAAACCAGTTTCTGGGATAAGACTAGAATGATGATGTGCGAGGAACAGATACACCTGCCTAAAAAACGTTTTTGCGCAATCTGTGTCTCAAGCTTGCTGATACATATCCCCTTTATGACTGAAGTAAATTTAAGAGGTAAAACCTTTTTTTATGTATTGAGTTGATTTACAGCTGAAACAATTAGTTGATTGATTTTTTCATTGACAGAAAATTAGGCTGCTCAAATATGATTCTTTTTTAACTTTTTTTCTGAGTCCTCTATGATAGTAAATTGAATATCTTTGGTTTTAGATTGTTGTTGGATAAAACAAGCAACCTGAAGATGCTACCTTGGACTTGATGGAGATTTTTCCCTATTTTAGAAGATTTTATAGACCAAAACGAATAATCAAGAAAATGTAATAGTTTGATTTAAGGACAGAATTATTTTCTTATTGTCCCTTTATACTGAATAACAGAACAAAAGTGTTATCAGAGCTGAGTTTTCAGAATAATTGCTCAAGGAAACTACATGTCGGCTAATTGATGTTACATGGGCTTGAACTCAAGCCTTGAAGGATGGTCCCACTACTCAGTACACCGTCCCACAGCCCATGGAAAGAGCAAGTACTGTTGATATTTTGTGCACTCACTAGATTTCTCTGTGTGTTGGTGTTCAGGTGTAACATTGCAGTGATCTTTATGACTGAAATGGTGGTGGACCACAGCGTGAGAGAAGACTGGGCTTTACACCTGCCCCTGCTACTACATGCCCTCTTCTTGGGTAGGTGTACACAACACACATACACATAACTCAGCTTTGGTTTACCTTTCTCTTGGTACAAGTCTAGGCTTTAGCTCATTAATCTTGGAAAGAGAAGAATGTAATTTAAACAAAGAAAACACACAGCCTTAAATGTCATGCATCAAATACACAACCTCTCGTGTCAATATTTGACCAGATGTATTTTGGAGAGTGCAATATTCCTATGTGAGAAAATGGACTAGCTGTCTGGCCAACCGTATAAACTCAGAGAAGTTCTCTAGCTTGTCTCACTCTTATCTCCCAAAGCGGGAACATGAGGTGGACTTAAAGGAGCTTGAAGTAAAAAGATAAGATTGAAAATCATCATTCACTGGGTGTCAACAGGGTGTTTACATACCAACACATACACACAAAAATATCCTTGAGGTGTGTAGGTATTTACTGTGACGTCCATAGCGTGACAGTGTGAAGTTTTATCTCCATCCCACACAGACATGCATTTGAAGACAGACCATTCTCTTGTGTCACTGCAGACACATTCCCCAGGGCCTGCATTTCTCACCAAGACTGTATTATCTAACATCTATCATCCAATCCGTGTTACTGTGTGCATGAAGTTGTCTAACAAGCCGTGTTGTATTGTTTCAGGATTTTTTTACTGGCAGTGTATTGGGAGAAAAGTTTTATTTTTAGTAATCTACTTACTGTTCATAAGAAAGCGGAGATACCAGCTCCCCGGTTAGGAGTTGTCGTAGCAACCAATGAAGCACAACAAGCCCTTGAACAAGTGGGCATTTAAGAAACTGTACACCAACATTTCCGGGCACAGCAACAGTATCTAGCAATATATAAATTATCTTAATATATTTTATTTATAATTATTAAGTGATTAATTCCTAAAAATGTACAAACTTGTATTTACAGCAAGACAGATATGTCACAAATGTCAGCATCGATGTAAGCTAACAAAATCAAAACAAACGAAAGAAAAAATCTGCCAAGGCACTATCTTTGTATGTATCTGTACCCACCTGCTAAAGTATAGTATAGTAATCTCAATCCTGTTGTTGTCTTACTGGATGTGTATTTTATTGGCCAGGTCTGGACCACTACAGACCAGAGGTCTATGAACACAGCAAACGTCTCCTTCTCCACCTCCTCATTGCCCTCTCCTGCAACAACAACTTCCAGGTCAGAGTGGGATCCTAATACTTGTTATTATTATGCCGTTTTATCCTGAATAAACATTGCATTGCATATAGTGGCAATGGAAAGTTATTCAGTCAAAAATGAATTCATACACTAATCGACAGGGCTTTGGCCATATTTCAATTGTCACGAACCCTCCTTTTTGTGTTTCCAGGTAATAGCCTCAGTTCTGATGCTGACGAGAGAGATCAGTGACAATAAGACCCTCACTATTAAGTCCAGCTACCACACAGAGTACCAGCAGTCACGTAAGTAGAAAATACTCAACATGCAAACACACATGTATTAATCCTGTGACATTCACCGGTGTATAGAAGTGATTGTTAGATCCGTTTTTACACGAGAGAACTGATAAAAACATGCTGAAACAGTGCAGTACATAACAGTATGATAAAGCTGAAGGCCAGTATATTAATAGTACATTTAATTCTGTATATTCTGTCATCATGTTCCCTTAGATGCACCTGACTTCCTGCGAGAGTGGCAGACGTCTCCAGTGGTGGACTCCGGCCTCAGCTCCACCTCCAACTCTTCCTCTGCCAGTCTGGGTGGCGGCAGCACTGCAGGCAGTGTTGGAAATTTGCCCCTTGTAACTCCTGATGACCTGGAGGACCTTGAAGATACACCCAATGAAACCGACGAGAAGACAAACAAACTCATCGAGTTCCTCTCCACCAGGTACGCACACCTCAAGTGATGTTGTTTTGTGCAATTCTAGAAGCGCCACTGCTGCATTTTGGCGTACAAATGTTTGAGTGGGTGTGTTTGTGAAGTGCGTGTGTGTGTGTGAAAATCTCACTGTAGTGCACACTCTGTGCACATATTTAAGTGCTTGTGTAACATGTATGTGGTGCTACTGGTGGTGGGTATACAGTGCCTGGAGTACTGTGTTGTTGTTGCTCAGAGCGTTTGGGCCGCTGTGGGTGCACGAGGACATCACACCAAAGAACCCCAACTCCAAGAGCACGGAGCAGCTCTCCAACTTCCTACGCCATGTTGTCTCTGTCTTCAAGGAGTCCAAGTCAGGTGAGAAACTGCTCATGTTAATGCCAAATGTCTTTCTCTGAATAATACAAATATCAGGGCTCTCTTACTACCTCATGATTCACATGTTTCTGAAAATCCATATCACATTTTCGAATGATTTGTTTAAAGCCCTCTTCTGTGTTCTGCCATGAGGCAATCCACTAGACTTATTGCAAAATCCAACACATTGGCACAGAATAGGCAAATAGAGACTGCCAATATTCTCAACAATAATATAATTTGTTAAGAGTAATACCCCTTATCTCCAAAAATGTAGCAATAATTTATTCATGACAAATCTGTGTGTGTGTGTGTTTGTGTGTATCTTCATGTGTCTTTGTTCAAATGTGTTTATACAGACTTCCACCTGGAGCACCAGCTGAGCGATGTGGCTTTACAGACGGCCCTGTGCAGCTCCTCCCGTCACTATGCTGGCCGCTCTTTCCAGATCTTCAGAGCCCTCAAACAGCCAATCAACAACCACGCTGTCTCTGACCTGGTCTCACGCCTCGTTGAGGTGGTGGGAGAACACGGGGACGAGGTGCAGGTGAGAGAGAATGGTTGGAGACCATATATGAGAGAACTATTCCAGCACTTAACACCCTCTTTACTCTGCAAGAGAGTAAATGAGAATGCATGTTGGTGCTGATGCTTGTTTAATTCAACACATGTATGTTTCAGGGCTATGTGATGGAGGTGCTGTTGACGCTGGAGTCAGTGGTGGTAAATCTAGCAGAATGTCTGAAAAACAGCGACCTTATGGCAGCTCTAACCAGGTAGGCCTCTGGCTAAATTTTAATTTTTCACTTATAAAAAGCAGCCTTTATCTTGCTAAAACTCGTAATTTTCCTAGTGATTTGGTACAAGGACACCATATTCAACATATGTAACCATATTCAAGTATATTCACTTTTACTGTGTTTGATTCACAGGACATCCTCACCAGACTTTGTGACTAGTGACAAACTGATGAACAGAAAGAGCACCGGTCAGTTGAACTTCCCTGGCCCGGGATTTGTTGGTCTGTCGTCACAACGCCACCAGCGCTCCTACTCGGTCCCCAAGAAGTTTGGCGAGTGTGGCCACCAGTCGAGTGATCCTCCTCGCAGTGCAACTCTGGATCGCATACAGGCAAGAATGGAAGATTCTTGTTTGGAGTGACACCTTAATGCTCGAGCAGACTTGTTGAACACAGTACATGGCACTAATTCAGTGTTATATTTAATTTTCAATCTACAGGCCTGCAACAGTCATGGCCTCACCCGAACAGGAAGAACCCCCGGGTCCTGCACGTCGTCAACCAATCGTATTGATCCCAGTGTTCTATCAGATCCTGCCCATGTTTCCCATCCGTCATCAATACTGGCCACAGTATTCTGGGTGGCGGTGTCACTCATGGAGTCAGACTTTGAGTTTGAATATCAGATGTCACTTCGCCTCGTTCACAAGTTGCTGTCAAAGGTAGATAAGATGAAACTTACTGATCTTAGATGGGAAGTGTAATTGTACACATTACACATAAACGTTAGGACAGAGATAAAACTAGAAGCAGAAGATTTCAATCAATTACCAGCAGGGTTCGTACAAAGTCTTGAAAGTTTGGAAAATGCTTCAATTTAAGCGTTATGTTTTCAAGGTTAGGAATATACTTGAATTCCAATATACTCCTTGAAAAATGCTTGATTGAAAAAAAAAATATACAAATGCCTCAGAATGTCAGAATGTGTTTCAGGACGATACTAAATAATACAACCAACTTCAACTTTCAGTTAAACTTAAAACCTCTTATTTCCCAGGTGCCCTTAGACAGAGCAGAGAACCGTGAACGCCTAGAGAAGCTGCAGGCTCAGCTGAGATGGAGCGGGTTCTCTGGGATTCAGCAGCTTTTGTTGAAGGGTTTTACCTCCCAGGCCACTTCTGACCTCACCTTACAGCTCTTCTGCCAGCTCACACCCGTCTCCCGCGTGCCTGTTGTTGACAGCTCACAGTCTATAGGTATGTACTGGGGATCACAATCATATTCGTCCTTTCATTAGCTCAGTCACTAACAGAGTCTGTAGTATTTATTTATACTGGTTGGTGTTGGAAGTTCAACCTCTTCTCTCTGTGCAGGTTTCCCTCTGAATGTGCTGTGTCTGCTGCCTCACCTGGTGCAACACTTTGGCCACCCAACTCAGTTTTGTAAGGAGAGCGCTGAGAGGATCGCACAGGTACTGTGCAATTCTTTACTTTAGTTTGCTTTGCTTTGCTTCAGTGTCCCTTAGGTTAGGTTATGTCAGGCTGTATTAGGCATTAAAGCAAGTTTGTCTAAAAAAAAAAAAAGGCATGAGAAGTAAACATGCACAGAAAAGATAAGTACAAGTTTAATGCATGCAGGAGAGATGAAAAGCTGAAGTTGCTCATAAAAACATTGCAGTTTAAAAGCAGTCTGATGTCTTCCTCTCTCAGGTGTGTTTGGAGGAGAAGCACACAAAGCTGTCCCATTTGGCCCACGTGATGACTCTGTATAAGACACGTTCCTACACACGGGACCCTTTCTCCTGGGTCAGTGTGGTTTGCCGCTACCTCCATGAGGCTTTCTCCGACATCACCCTCAACATGGTCACCTATATGGCTGAGGTAAGTGCTGATAAATATGCATTGCATACCTTAGTCATTTCTAGGTTTACATGATTAGCTTTCTCCCAGTGTGGCTACACGTACTACATTAGGGTCATTGCATTGCATTTTAAGATAGCAAGTTTGGTTTGACTTTGCCCCTAAGCAAGATACATTTTGTGGTTGCATGCTTTGTCACAGACTGAATGTCTTTCTCCATCTCTCAGCTGCTGGATAAGGGCCTCCCCAGTATGCAGCAGTCTCTCCTCCAGATAATCTACTGTCTGCTCAGCCACATGGACCTGACCGCTGTACAAGTCAAACAATTCAATGCTGATGTTACAAAGACCATTGAGAAGTTTGTCCAGGTAACGGTCCTACAGTACTTTGTGTTAGCTGCTGTGATATACAGTATGCACTGCTGTCTCTCTTATACTGTATACTGTGTTTGTGATTCCATAGACAGTCCACTGGAAGGATGCCTTAAACATCTTGAAACTGGTGGTGTCACGCTCTGCCAGCCTAGTTCATCCGGTGTATGGCCACACGCAGGGTGACCTGTCAAACCTAGAGGTCAGCAGGGTGTGGGACGGATCAGCCAAGGCTCTGCCTGGAAAAACGCTGGACTTTACCTTTGACATCTCTGAGGTGAGGAAGATCAAAAATTGGACACTGAAATGCCCACCGCCCACTTACACTTGAAGTACAGTTTCAGAGAAAAAAAGAAGACTACATGTCATAAATGTTTGTGATATTCAAACATTTTCATGAGGGTCCGCCTCTCTGTTTTCTTTACAGACTCCAGTGATTGGCCGTCGGTTCGACGAGCTCCAGGGTTCAGGGGTTAGAGAGGGGAAGGCCAGAGCCATGGCTGTGACCCGCAGTACTTCCTCCACCTCCTCTGGATCCAACTCCAACACCATCCTGGTGCCCGTCAGCTGGAGGCGACCACAATCCTCTCAGGTAGAGTTAGACCCTACCATACCAAGGTATCACCAGATCAATATTTTAGATGTGTCACAGTTTCTGTACATTTCTTTATATAGTCATCTCAATGCTGCTTTGTATTGTAACACTAGTAACAAACAGTCAATTTGTAAAATTATGATAAGCGCAACTATCAGAATTGCCACTACGGATATATCCAGTGACATACTAGCTCACCCTTCTTTGTTTTGACATCAAAGTCATGTTTCTCTGCAGGTGCTTGCCCTATTTTAATAAGCAAAAACTATGCTAGACTTTATGGAAACGCTAAATTCATGGAACACTGGGCTCAACTGATTTATTATTATATATAAACCTTTGGTGAAGCAGCTTTTAGCTTTTATGCTCCGAGCCGCTGGAACAGTCTGCCTGAGGATCTGAGTGCAGCTGGAAGTGTGGACACTTTTAAACGTAGACTTAAAACCCACCTCTTCAGCCTGGCTTTTGATTAAGAATGTTTCATAGACATTACTTACTTTATTTTACTCAACTACTTTAATGTATTTCTGTGGTAAAATATTATTCAATTTATTTTATTATTATTTCATTGTTTTTGTCTTTTTTAATCTATTTTATCTAGTTTTTAGTCTAGCTTTTATTTAACTCTATTTTCTTAATTTCTGTTTATTATTGTTTTCTCTCAAATAACTGTTGTTTTTATGTTCTACACTTGCACTTACCTGTATGAAAGGTGCTATACAAATAAAGTTTGATTGATTGATATTTAAACATCTGGAGCAGTTAAAAATGATCAAGTCAAGAAAGAGGAAAGGTACAATCTTGAGTACTGTATAATAGAGTTTATGTTCATTCCCTCTTTGATTAATACTCTTTTATTTCTCTCTCCTACAAACAGAAGCGAACCAGAGAGAAGCTGGTGAACGTTTTGTCTCTTTGTGGACAAGAAGTTGGACTCACCAAGAACCCATCTGTAAGCTACCTCCCATCGTGTTTGCCTGTACTGTCTGCTTGTTTACAGTCAACAAAAATCTAGGCAAATTGTGTTCTCTGTACTCTTAAAGTCAAGCCTTTTGAAATTATTAACCCTAGCAAGGTCCTCCAATCTTTCCAGATATTTATGGAGAATAATGCCTGTATTGTTCATAAGGAAGTTTTTTTTATGTGAACTTCACCAGCTGTCTGTGAGTGGGGGTGTAAATACCTTTTTTTGTTTCTTCTCGTCAGGTGATCTTCTCATCGTGTGGCGACTTGGACATGATGGAGGTGCGGGAGAGTGGTGTGTCATCAGAGGAGGGCGGAACCAGAGAGGACACGCTAGATGACACCGCCAGTGAGCAGCAGTTCAGGGTTTTCCGAGACTTTGACTTCCTGGACGTGGAGCTGGAGGACGGCGAGGTGAGATTAATATTTCATTCTATTCTACCTATGGCCACTTTGAGTCACTTGATTTAAAGTGTAGATAGTAAAGTATCTGTCTCTTTTCTTCCCTTTTGCCTTTAATGCATGTTTCATTTTATCCACCTGTCCTTCTTTTAACATCAATATATTTGAAATGTATTTGTCTGTCCCTCCTCCTTGTCTGTCTCTCTATCTAACTCTGTGTCTCTCTCTCTTCCCCTCGCTGCCTAGGAGCTCCAGGTAAGGTCTCTCACACTGAGCACTTAACATTAGCTTCTATCAGCGCTGTGGTGTTGCTGGCTCCTTTGTTTCCCACTGAAAAAACATGATTGTGCTTCATTTTGCTCTCACAGCTTGGTTGCAGAACTACCTTTCTGACAATATTGCTATTTGTCATAATGGATATAAATGATATTGTAAAGTCTTTATGGGGAAAAGATGATCATATTGAATGCAAACAGCCTTTCCAGAATATTTTCATGCCATGAATAACAGTTCATTTTGCATCTTGTGCTTGTCATCAGACGCTCTTAAACAGCAACTATTCATTATCTTGAATTTTAACATGAAAATTCACTGCTACCATTGCCTCTGCCCTGGTCTTCCAATGTGTATGTGTGTATGTTTTTTCTAGGGCGAGACCGTTGATAACTTTAACTGGGGCGTGCGTCGGAGATCTCTGGACAGCACAGAGCTGGGCGACTTGTTGGAGGAGAGCCAGCACTCAGGCAGCACCCCCAGTCTGGGTCATGAGGACCCCCACGATTCAGACGAGTCCTCAGAGGAAGAGGAGTCTTCAACTAGCCAGAGCCTCTCTCACTCTCAGCTTGTGCGTAGCCTTAACTGTTGGATCAATACAACATTAACATCCATTGAAGCCTGAAAAGCTTTATTGTCAGTTATTGTAATGACCCAATTTGACAGTCAATCAAAGTGATAGATATTCCCATTTTGCCTTCCTGTTCCAGACTAACCCTTCTCCATCAGAGGAAACCAATCACACTGATTCTCTATCTACATCTTATGACACATCTGCCGACCCACAATCCTTCAATGCCACCACACCGGGCCAGGGAGCGCTCCATGATGATCACAGTGGCCTACATGTGAGGAATAATACGCATAAACATATACATACATATGCAGTTATGTGTTTGTACAGATACATTTGTTATGCTCAGGAAAATAAATAAATAAATAAATAAATAAAATAAATATATATATAAAATATCTTTGTCTCCTCAGGGGAGGGTATGTGGTGATGATGAGGACACTCAGGCCCAAGATGACGACCTGTCACTGAGCACCAACGAGCTCCCTCATGGCTCAGACTGTGGCGAGAGCTTCACCCTGGAGTTGCCAGGGCAGCCTCTGGATCAGCTGCGCAGTCTGGACCACAGCCTCAACCCAGACTACTGCCAACCGCCGCTGGACTTTCTAGACCCCAACTGTCTGCCCAGGTGAATGTGACAGACAGGAGTAAAAGAACAGGAAACAATATGGAATATTGTTTCACTGGAACTTTTTATCAACTGGCTGACTGACTGACAATGGGACTAAACCTCGGTTAAACTGCTTATTTTGTGCTTATTTTAATCTGTCACAACCATCTTTGTGTATACAGCACTGGGACAGATCAGGTCATTCACAATGTGTGATGTAAATACTGTAAAGAGACATAACATTTTCTGGCAATTCTCTTCTCATGCGTTCTCATATATGCAAACCCCAGTTAAAATGCTTCACGAAAACAGACTTTGAATCTTGTGTAAATAACTAAATCACTAAATAAAAACACTGCTACATACATGGGTAACATTAGATTGCATGCAAATTAACAGTATTTCTCAAACCCTACATGCTATATATCCCTGCTTGTTAGATGCATCCCTGCTAGAAGATTGTTTTTCTTTGTTTCTGCAGTTTGTCTTGTGCATATATTGTCCCGATTTTCCACATTTTCTCATGACATAGTAAATAATTCCTGTTTAATTGTTCACACTAGATAAGCTTTAAAAAACGCAAATTTTTTTCAAAATACTACTTGAATCAGATCGAAATGGCACAAAGGCAAGCACATTATCCAGCTCATATAATCCTATGAGGTAGCTGGGCACTTGATTTTTGATATAAAACCTGTTTTTTTAAGGGGAAGGTATGAAAACCTTTTTTATCTGTACCCCCATTTCTTTCCCATTTCCATGGCGACAGCTTACGTGATGATGTAGATGACTTGGAAGACCTTGGTTTTCCTCCTCCCCCCTCTCCATTTTTCTCCGCCATCTTGGCAGCCTTCCAGCCCACAGTGTGTGACGATGCTGAGGAGGCATGGCGTTGTCATATCAACCAGCTTGTGACTGACTCAGATGGGTCCTGTGCCGTCCACACTTTTCAAGTCTTCTCATCTCTCTTTAAGGTAAATCGCTGGAAGGATTAGTTGAAATCAGTCAGAATTCATCATACTGTGTAAGTGTATGTTTGTCCCTGTGTTTGTGACTATGATTGTTTTTTTCTTAAAGCAAACTCTCATATCCAGTAGGATTTACATGCATGTATGTGCAACAGTACAATAATTCCTCAAATATTCTTTCTTTCCCAGAACATCCAGGGTAAATTCTGCCTCCTGACAACTGATGTTGCCACTTACCTTGGAGAAGGCTTAAGGGGCATCGGATCAAAGTTCCTCAGGTCCTCACAGATGCTAACTACATGCTCAGATTGTCCCACAATCTACATTGATGCTGACACGGTGAGCATTGCTGGCAGACATACTTTACTTGCCGTTGATTACAGCGTGTTGGAGCAGTCCATGGTAGTCTGCAAAAAAGTGGGAAATGGGATTTGTGTTAAATTAGTCAGACATGTCTAATGCACTGAACTCATATCTCACCTCCTCCTTTCTTCTTGTTGGTCTTTCCAGATCATGTCCTATGGTCTCCTTGAAAAGATGAAGTTCAGTGCGCTGGAGCTGCAGGAGTACCTAGATACCTACAACACCAGAGAGGAGGCTGCTGTATTGGTAACTCAACCTCCACACGTTATTGATAAATCTGTTTTCTTCATGCAAATGTGCGACTAACCAACAAAATATTAATCATCCCTTCTCTTTTTCCACCCCCACTCTTGTTACGTTTATTTTCTTTTCTTCAGTGGCTGAGGAACTGTAAGGACACATTTCCCAGGTGCCCCGGCGACAGCGTGGTTACGTGCCAGCCTGGAGACTCAGAGGAGAAGGTACGGGCAGTTTGCTTACAAGTTATAGAGTTTACAGGCAAACATATGCTCAACTTATGGGTAACTTCTTCATCTGTGCTTTGCTTCTGTTCCTCTTTGCTCCTCTGTGATTTTGTCACACTGAAATGTTTGCTCTCTTTGCATGTTTGCTGTGTGTTATCTATTTTATCCTCCTGACTTTTTCCTCTTAGCCACCAAGAACTACATAAGATTTAAAGTTGCTTGGTTTTATACAATGTTGACTAATTCGTGGTAGCTTGACTTTGAATAGCCGTGGTTTATACTGTGCTGTGCATGTGTTTGATTGACGCTTTGTCTTCCTCTCACCTCACTCTGACGCCCTAACATGCTCTCTCGTTGTCTAGCAAATGGAGTCTCTTGCAGTAAGTTCTCTTAAACGTTTCTTCACTTCACTGCCTTAGATTCCTCTTAAATCAACTGCTTAATTTACTTTGCACAAGACAATCAGCTAGTCGTGTTGTTGTGTGTTTGCATGTGTGTGTTGTGTGCTTTTGAGAATGTGCGACTGTGATATTGTGTCTGTTTGTTCTCTGCTACTGATGAATCTGACCCTGTTTCATCTTTAATATCTTCTAGCAACTGGAGCTTTGTCAGAGGCTCTACAAGCTGCACTTCCAGCTTCTCCTACTCTTCCAGTCCTACTGCTCGCTCATTGGTCAAGTTCATGCCATCAGCTCTGTGCCAGAGGTAAGCCAAAACACAGCAAGCTCCTTTATTGGTTCTCTTGTGCCTTCGTGAGAAGATTCACTATACAAGTAATCTGTAGTCGAAATCAAATAGATTAAACACCAGTGCTGTGGATGTTTTTCTGCTTGACTGTTAGATATGAAAAGATGTGTGTTCCATGATTATCAGCTAAACGTCAAATGTAAATGTAAAGATATCAATAACCTGAAACACGTCTTGGTCAGTATGATTGATAGCAACTAGAACTCGACTGACGCTGGATTTTTAGATCGATACTGACATTTGGGAGTTTTTGATTCCCAGAACTCATTCATTTTTAAACACAAAAACAAACATTATTTGATTTTTTTAATCCCTAAGATTTGGCTTGAATTGTGAATTGTACCAAGATATGTAATAGCAACAAAGAACTTATACTATTGATGTACCAGTTGACTATTTATTATTGTGGCACCCGCCAACCACAGGCAGCATGCAGGCATATACAACTAGGAAGCAGCGTTAAATTAAAAAATAACAATCTTTATTATACAAAAATATAATTTTGCTGGATGAAAACAGCTTTAAGCTTAAGTTGGTTGGCACTCAGCAGCACACTAAGAGTCACACACATGCCAACCTAGTACAGGAGGAGCTCACATATACACTGTTCAGGGTGCTCAATATTGCCGACAGGGTGCCAGTTTACAGCAACATGGGGTGGGCACTAAAGCAAACAGCTAAATCAAAATCAACAAAGAAAAAGAAAAACCACCAAAGCAGCGGCTCACTGGCTGCAAACAAAACAGAAACATAATTATACATACAACTGCTCCTCACAACAGAAACAAACTAAAAAGAAAATATACTCAAAACCCACCAGCTAAACAGCAGATCCCTGGTCGGATTTCCCCAGTTAACCTCGCACACAACGAGCTCTACAACACAGATGTGCAACATTAGATTTACAGAATACAAGATACATAATGAATCCACTCAAATGTAAACGCATGTAAAATGCATGTGTGTCTTAAAGGCGCCACTAAATCAAGGTAAGATGCCTCTAGGCTCTCCTATGAACAAATATATTTATTTAATTTCCTTCACGGAGGAGTCAAAGCCCAGAATAAAACAAGCGGTTCGCCAACAAGTGCCCCTTCTTACCCAATGACTGTCAGTGCATTGAATTACAGGTCTGGCCAGACCAACTGCCCCCAGTGTCATTTCCACCTGGCTACATTATGAAATAGTTTGTTCTTCCAAAATGCCTTTTTAAAATTGAACTTGAATCTTGAGTATCGAAACAAATGATTGTGATTACTTTAAAAGCTCACACACACTCTCAACCACCATCTGTTTCCCTCCCACCTCGTAGCTGCTGAACATGTCACGAGAGCTCACTGATTTGAAGACCAGCCTGCAAGCAGCAGAGGCGGCTGTAGCCAGCGACCTGGAACACAAGCACTTGGCCCACACTCACGCACACGCCACCCAGGTGGCAGCCATGGTTGTGCCCATCTTCCCCACCTCGGAGGCAGCTGTGCAGGCCATACTGGAGTGCCTTAAGAACCACGAGTTCACCAAATCTGTGCGCTACATCCAGGAGTGCAGGTAACTGTTACACTGCTAGATGATGGTTGCAAGATGACATCAACAGTTAAATAGTTTGTGCTGATATTTAAATATGGATATTTTTATCTCCCAGTATCACAATTACTGTGTCTTTCAAAATGTTCTTATAGGAAAGAGTCTGAAACATCAGTTAGACTGTTGTAAGTGAAAACTGTATTGAAACCAGTACTCTTAGTAATAGTAGCAGTGCTTCTGCAGGGTAGTCCATCCCATGTATTCAGTAGTATAAGAAACTATTGGATAGATTATGTGTTTAAGTGTTTGTTAAAACAAACAGTGGCTTTATATAGTTGCAACACTGACTGCTGTTATTGGAAATTAATTTAAGCTCAACATTGGACCTAATCAAAAACCGTGTGACTGCGTGACAGTGTGTCAGGTATGACCGCCTGAACGCACTGTCACATCCACCTATCATACTGACCTATCAAACCTTCTTTTTTATCTCGTTTTCAGGAGGCAGTGGCCCAACGGGGTGTTCGGTGGCAGCTCAGAGAGCGAGGTCCAGACACTGCTCAATGTCTACTTTCGCCACCAGACCCTGGGCCAGACGGGCACCATTGCCCTGGTCGGTTCCCGCCAGGACCTCAGCCTGATCTGCTCCAAGCTGCTGGAGCTCAACGGGGAGATCCGCGACATGATCCGCCGCGCCCAGGGTTACCGGGTTGTCACAACCTACCTCCCCGACTCCAGCGCCTCCGGGACAAGTCTCTGACAGGAGCTCAGGAGCCCCCCACCCCCTCCTTCCCCACCCTTGCCTCCCCCGTCACTGCAACCATTGACCCTTCCAAAACCATCTTCACATCTCTCACTGCCATCTCAGCCTCCTCTTACAGAGGAGGCCCAGCACTTACATACCTGGCCCCTGCCTCCTCCTGTGTGTCTGCTGCCCCTGCTGCACAGCGCCAGACAGATCCCTGCCTACCGCACTGCCCAGCACCAGAACCATATTTAGACCATGACCCAAACCTTTCTCTGCTCTCCTCATCCTCATCCTCATCCACTTCAGACTCTGATACCTCTTTGCTTGATTTTCCCAAACCTCCAGATCTGTTCTCATCGCATAGCTGCTCAAACACACCAGGTCAACCAGATTTTACACTGCCGCGCACACAAGAGCCCAGGAGGAGTTACCTCGATGAGAACACCAACCTTTACTATCCCTTCAGAGGACATTCATCGCACAGTTCACCACTGTTACATTTACATAGCAGCAAACACCTCATATCATCTCTTACTTCTAACATGCTCCCGACTGTCGCCTCAGAACCCACCTTGCTCACACACTCTAACACAAACAAATCACCCATTCCCCCCCGTGGCTCACATCTCCCACATTTCCCTTGCTCTCCATACAAATACTCAAGCCCATCCCCGATTCTGCCCCCAAGCCATGACACGGTCTTAACCCATGGCCCTGTCCCATCTTCATCCCTTCTCCCTCTCCCACCTCCCCCTCCCTGCCCCACCAGCCCAGGAGAGGCTGCAGCATGGGGTTGTTGTTGCTCCCTCAGTGGTGCCGCTGCGCCCTTATCTCGCTACCTGGGGAAGGTGGGGCATGCTACCCTGCCCCTGTTGAAAGTAGGGGGGCTCCTGAATGCTGAACCATCAGACGTCCAGACCTGAGACATAAACGTACATTGCCAGAGGACCTGAAGAGCTTAGACTTCTATGAATCCAAATGCCTGAAACCAACTATTCCCAAGCAGATCTTTGTATCTGAGAAGGAGAAGATGACTTACCAGAGATACTTACAGATTTTACACTTTAAGAATCATGTCCCAGACGTAATGGGATGTATCACTGAACCCACTAGATACTACAGATTGCTTCCTGCTGATAAAGATGACCTGATGTGATTGTAAAATTGATGCGCTCCTAGTTTAAGTCCTGCTTGATGGTCATCACTCAGCATCTGATCTGTTCTACACCTGAGGACCTGTGAAGGCTCTTAGCTTAGATTTCTAACTTGCTTCCTAGAGGAACTCAAGACCTGATTGAACTTGACTGACTGTTGCTGCCTCCTTCAGGAAGGACATACTGTGCTGGTAGCATCACCAGAAACAGTGAGGAAACTACCCGTGACACTACGTAACATCACTGGTAAAGTTTTTGCTATTGCACTAAATGGTATTAGTTTTTAGTTTTTTTTTAGAAAAAGTTACAGAAAGGAGGTTATGTTACTGTTTGTTTTGTTACTGTGAGAGAAAAGGCTTTCACTGAGGAGGAAAAGCCAAAAGCTGGATTAACTTTTCTCTCCCGTCTGTGTCTGTTTTGAGGCCTCCTTTGGAGGAAATTGTGCAATGCATGACCCAATTGAATGCTTTCTACTGTACTAGTGTCCCTTTTGCTCCCTAAAAGTCTGAGCTCTCCAGACTGACTGAAAGACTGATGGACAAAAAGCAGATGCAGAATATTCAAGCGTAATTCCTCATGCTGGCCTTGCTCTGTTTATATTCTGTACCAGTGCACCAGCTTGTCTCCAACTACTGTTGTAAACATTGGTGGACTAATCATGCCATTATCTGTGCACTCCTCTGTGGTTAGTGGTAGCATCATTAGCGAGTGTACACACTGTATATTTCTCACTGTAACACGTTGACCTTATGTGTTCACATGCCAAGAGAATAGTGCATATATACACATTGTGTTTTTGTCTGTATACTGTTACTAGTTATAGGCACACAACCATTGTAGCATATGTTTGTGTGTGGTATGTAGTTACCTTACACGTAAGGGAAATGCTGACATTCAGCACTCATTGTTCAAACAAAACCTGTGCTACTACTGATGTCAAACACTTCATGTCATCAGCCCTTTGTGACTCCCTTGTTGCCACTGTTTTGCTGTACAAATCTTTTTCCTATTTATATCTGATCAGCTGCAAATCACTCCTTTGACTTAGGTTTTATATTGACATTTGTTCTTTCAAATCAAACTGCCATGCATGCATCTTCTGTGTATTGTATGGAGTGTTTGAAATATTAACAAAAATCATATTTTATCTGAAAGATATGTTTGTATGAGGTATAAAAGGGAGCTTTAAGCTCATGCGGGTATGGTTTTTTTCGCTGTGTGGGAGTACATGTGTGCATGCCAAACAAGAAATTGCACATTTTTAAAGCTTTTTAAGATTTAAGACTGTAGTTGTTCCCCCCCCCACCATGTAGATACTTTTACAGCCTTTGTGAAGTTGTTTTGAGTTGAAGCTCTGTACAAGTTGGTGTCAAAGTAAAAGACATGAAAATTATTTCTTGTGCATTTCACTTACACTCCCTCACATCACACACCCTTTTGCTTTTTATTGATACTACAGTAGTGAGCAGAATTTCTTTTAAGACCCTTTAGTATTTGTTTTGTTGCATCAGGAAAGTTGCATGCATTCAAGCAGCTAGTTATAAAAGTTTTAAATGAATGAGTGCAAATTCAATATCTACAAGAATTTCTCAACTTTTAAGATGCAATGTTTATTTCATAATCTATTTCTTCTTACAAAAAATATTTTTCATGTTTTTAGTTTAAGGACAACAAAGACAACCTTTAAGAAGTTGCTTCAAACAACTAAGGCAGAGATTCATCTACTCGCTGGTAGGAGAATAAAAGAATCTCCTCAAGTCCGTTACTGGAAGCAACTTCCTTTTGAGACGTGTACAGGTACTAGATGTCTACGGACATGACCTTGATGGAAAGGCCCATCAGATCTGCATGAGGAATGGGCGATTCCAGACCAGAGCGAACACGCGGGTCAGCTAGACAATGTATTTGAAGCTGTAGGTGGCATCACACGACAGCCTCGTGCCCTTGCAGCGACAACACAGGTCCTGGCGGTGAGGCCTCCTCATGTTAATGTGCCTCTGCTTCTTCTCACAGCTGCAGCAAGTCTGAGAGCAACCCTGAGAGAGTGGAGGAGACAGTAAAGTGAATGAAGAAGCAGGAAAACATCAGGATGTCTGACCCCTGTAGAAGGATGCCAGAGTTTTAAGAAACTGAAAAAATAAAAACTGACACTTGATTCAGTTAACTTTGATACTAAAAATCAAAAGCACCAAATCACAAAACACTTTATATCAAGTGTCTTGCCACATTTCCTCTTGGAGCAACACAAGTAAATGTACCTTGCAGAGGATAGACTCCACTCTGTAGGGGTTAAACCCCACCTGACACTTCCGGCAGAGCTGCTTGTAGTACACCTGACAAGATTGAAAAAATATATATAATTATGAACACAGATTTGACAAAACATACATTAGTGCATGCTAAATCATATTGTAGTAAACGACAGACCACTTACCTTACTGGTTCCAGAGATGCACCACACATATGCACTCTCCCACCGGATGTTGCACTTTTTGCAGTGGAAAAAGCCATACCTCTGCTCCAGGAACTAAAACAAAAAAAAAAACGTGCGCAAATCATGTGTGCACAGAGACCTTGCACACAATTATGTTATGCATGTAGTGTCTGTATAGCATACAGAGTGAAAACATTTATGCAGGAAAACAAGACGACAGGTCTGAAAGTCCCAAACTTTAGGAGTCAGAACCATGGCTGGACCAGGAAAAGTGGGCAACTGGCACAGGGACCCCAGAACTCTAGGGGCCTCAAAAAATAAATAAATACATAAATAAAATAAATAAAAAAAGACTGCCTTTACGAAATCTACCCAGTCATTACTTGGCACTGCAATTTTTATTCCTCCATTTATTCAGTTTTAGCTTATTTTGATTTTATTTAAAATCCCATTTAGGTGCCTGGCTTGTGTTGTCCTAATGACTTTTAAGTCAGCTCTTTGAAGTGTATTGTTGGAAGGTGCGGTCAAAAGGAAACTCGCCTTACCTTGCGTTAATTAAATTGAAAATGTGTGCGGAAATATGCCCACTAAAGCGTAACATGAACCAACATAAGGGCCTTAAGGTGGGTCTTTATTACCTGATCTTGAAGCCTCTGCATGTCCTGAAGAGGGTCCCTGTACCAAATCTAGTTTTAAGATCTTCATGATTTTAGTTGTGCTTCCATGCTGCAAATGTATTTTCTACAGTATTTCTAGGTCCCACTAGTATTCCAGTGTAGGAAAACTGCACATAATGCACAGAGTTGGAGGAAAGGTTGGCTTGATTGGGGCCCAGTAGCTCATTGGGTTTCGAATTGCAAGGTAGTATTAGTCATCACATTGGAAATGTGTGAATCCAAAGAGAGCTCTTTCCCTTCAGGGTCCCTTGACACAGAAACCCACCTGAAAGTTGGACCCCTTTGAAGGCCGGTGGAAAGTTGTCTTCAGGTCCTTCACTGTGTCCTCACCTCTTTGATTCGTGTCAGCATCCTCGTCAGACTCGGCTTGTTCAGCGGCTTCAGCCTCTCCTTCACTTCCACCGTCAGCGCAGAGTTTCTTCATGAAGATCCTGCGGTCAAACACCGGCGAATAAATAGAAACGGGCCTTAGGAAACGCAGGTTGCTCACTGGCGGTGTGTTGTACGGCGCCTTCAGGTCCGGTTTCAACAGATCCGGGCTCTTGGGGGACTTTGACGACTCGGGGTGGTCGCTCTCCAAGCAGAGCAGCGTTTTGGGACCCAGAGAGCACTGGACGATTTTGTCCACTTTGGCATTGACCTGCACGCCGCACTCTTTGGTGTTTGCTTTCTTGAGTGGTGGGGCTAAACTGGAGTTCACTTGAGACAGGATGACCTTGCAGAGATCCAGGTAGTTGAGGCCTTGGGGGGTCATGAAGCGTCCCTCTCGCTTTCCCCAGCTGCTGTCCTGAACTGGGGAAGCGCAGACTGGGTTACCACAGACATTGTATGGTGGAACTGTGGACAGGAACCCCTCCATCCTGGAGCCATGAAACCAGTCCTTCAAGTTCTTCCTGCATTTAACCAGTTGCCTTCTTGCAGCACTAGCTAATTGGTTGATTGAGAACAGGGGCGTGCAGGTGCTTATTGAGCTGCCATATAGGTTACAGAAATATTTAGTTTAGTCCAGGTTTAAAGATGCAAGCCTATATCTAATATTGTGTTCCCTTATAAAAAATGTATCAACCATAAACTGACAACCACAGAGACATAACAAGCTCAGGAATATTACGCATTCAGAGGCATAGTTCCACATTTTGTGGGTGATCTTAAAGAATTAATACTAATTAATGTCATGTCTTAAAAGATTCAATAATAATTATGTAGACTATAATTGTAATTTCAAGTAATTGGATTTAATTCAAATGCTTTTACTCAGATGTTCACAGTTAAGGTCTGTGTTATTTAAATGTTGATTCTGTTTTTTTCCTGAAATTATATTAAATTTGCTGTTATCCCAGCTCTCATTCAGCAGCTACATTCACTGCTGAAAACAGAGGCAATGTGCCCACTAATATGTAAGCCTGTGCTAAATCTGAATGTCTTACTAATTTCTGCAGTATAGTGCTTTAAATTTGAGTGCAAACATTATGTTAGAGCTCCCCCTATAGCTCATATTGGCCAGAGATCCATCATAGACAGACCAAGCAAGCAGCTGATCTGTGAGACATCTATTGCTTTTAGTTTAATGTTCTGTAAACCAGTATGGCAAGAGACCTTTCTAGTAGCTAGTTTAAACTTGTGGATTTCTCAGGAGAATCAGGGAAGTCAGTAAATAGCTCGGTAAAATGACAAGTGTAACCAAAGTAAGTGCACGGAAACATGTCATATGAATGAATAGGTAGCCTTAGCAGGGCAAGGAAAGGGCTCTATAGCAGCCTGAAATCTATCTGAGAAAAGGCAGCATGACTAGAGGCACATTGACTTGATAAAGTGCCCTTTAATAAGCAGGGGTGCCTTTAAAATATGAATAGCACTATTAGGAAGCAGCTAAATGGATTGTAAGTACAAGAAGCATGAATGTCACCCTAATGAGAACATTATGTTTATTGCGACCCTGTCTCATTTATGAGATCATTTTCGCAGAAAAAAAAACTAATATGAAACAGTCTTTTGGTGCGTTCAAGTACTGTCGGAATACTGGGGTTTACACTGGGTTTTCAATTTTAGAGTGAAAGAAGAGAACCCAACAAGACAGTATGGGCAACTGTCAAAATTGCACTTTGTGATGCAAGATGTGCTTGTTTGTCGTTCACTGTAAACACTATTATGCCATACTATATTTCAGTGTCTGTTTAACTTGTAGGCTATAGTCTAACTGTTGCATATTTTACATAAATAATCAGGCAAAAAATTAATTAGCCTAAGGCATTTTATTTTCTCCTTATTTTGCATCCCCAACGATTGGACTGCATTGCTGAATTTACTTAATACAAGGGAGCAAAAATTTTATGAGGCTATTTTTAAGATATCAAACATACTATGACACACATTCTGAGCAGCAATGTAAGATTAAAAAAAAAACCCGCTTTACATGCTATGACACAACAAAACTCTGGTATGTTATTCTCCCTCAATATCAAATTGTCCATTCTGTATAATAGATTTTTCATGCAAATATTATTAGTGTGAGAATAATCTTTAGGCCTACAGTGAAAACTGTCTAATACACTATAGCTGGTGTCCACTAAGTAAAATGTGTGTTTGGATAATCAAGAATGTTAAAAATGAATGATGATGATGAATTTGTAATAATTTACATTAAATGAAAGGATAATACGAGCATCTCATAAAGGGCCCAGTAGACCTACACGGACTCGCTCTATAGGTGGCGCTACACACTCATTGATGGTTTGTACCCATGGGCACTGAATCTATACATATTGGCGCCATTTTGGAGCTAGGAGGGGGAAGAGAGCTGCAGAGGAGGACACGATTGATCACAATTCACCGTAACAGGTAAGAAAAAGCACAAATAAGCCATTCATTTTGGTTGAAACATAGCAATATTTTTAGGAGCTGCTACTAATAATGAGGTATAACCCAGGAAGTGTCCGCGGAGTAGCCAGGTTTCCAGCGCTAATAGGTGGAGCGCAGCCCGCCTTGCTCGCCTGTGTTCTCGGCAGCAGTGTCCGATTCACAGCGCTGGTTGACCTGGTCCTGCGGCGCAAAAATGGTTAGCTAGTGAAATACTAGCCCGTTTGCTAGGCTCAATATCCCAGCAGCATGAGCAAACAGTGACTGGACTTGGTTGTATGACTGGGGTCGGGATATCGATAACGATATAACGGTAGTTAGCCGGGGTGTTTTGTTCAGTGCAACGCTACTATATGTCCGCCCTCTGTCACTGAGATTGCTGCTGCTAACGTTAGCTCGGTTACGCTAGCCAGCGTAGTCGCTAGCGATATGTGCACACCAGCTGGCTAGCTAGCGGCAGCTAACTAGATTAGCCACGGTCAACATTACGGCAACAAGGCAGGCTGGTTGTACCATAGTCCCTGGCCTTGTCATGCTGTTGTACCATAACAATAAGCACCTCTATTTATAAAATGTAAATATATATATCCACCAACTAACGTTAACTCGCAGTAACTTAATTGTGGAAATAATTTTAAACTAGCCGAGCGCTGATAGTAATCCGGTGGCTGTTCCAATGCAAAATTATTTTCGTTGTGACTCTATTATGAGCTTTTTGTAGCGTAAATGGCTTGTGTTTGATCGGCTGCATAACTGATAAATTTACCAGTTATCAGAGGAATATCTTACTCTGTCTCTGCGTGATTGAAAGCTGCATACCTGGTCTACTGCACACTTATTAATATAGCAAACAACAAAAGGCTTTGAGCGAAGGAGTAGCGGTTGTAGAAACCTCAAAGACAGGCTGAGGTATTCATAAAATTGGATATTGCATTGTATTTGAAAAACTGAGTCCTCCAGGGTGCTGTTTTGACAGCTATTAGCCCGTGGTTATTGAATCGTGTCACCATCAACACTGCGGTTTGGTCAACGGATCACAGGTTGTAAGAAGTCTCTGAAATATCTCATTAAATGGCCATGTTATAAGTTGTTTCATTGGAATTTGTTACCATATAACACTTTAAAATCAGTAATGTTCAAAGATAGCTTTCCTAAAAATCCAAGTTGGAATTTAATGTATTGATTTGTGGTAGCATTACCTAATAAAATCATTGTGTTGTAGCTTGTACTCATATTTTCTTGCTTATTATCTTTTTAAAATGGCCTTGCACAAAACCACATGGACTAGTGTTTCATCAGGAACCACACTGTAGCAGAGTTTATTTTTGGTTTTGGTGATTTGTTTGCTCCCTTTTAAGATCGAATGCAGACTTGAACTTCATTTTTCCATTTTTTCCCAGCTCAACAAACTGAGCAAAATTATGTTTGGTCTAGTTCTTGCTCTACAAAGCCACAGTGGTCGTCTTCAGCTTGTTTCTCCGTCCGTGATGGTTTTGCTTGTGTTGAACAGAGGAGGAAAAAACGTCTGCCCTGCCTGATGACCTTAGACATGTGATTCAGCAGAGTTGTGTGTTTGTAGATGTCGTGTCATATGGCTTCCCTTGCAGTGTGGTTTCTTTGGACTAATTTCAGTCCCTCCTTTTCTGCTTCATTGCTGTTTCTGGCTGGCCTTCGCTGGCATAAATTTGATGGAGCATGTCCATTCAGAAAATGTCTGTTTGATTTAATTTCATCTGGAGAAAACTAAAGTCTTTGACTCTCCTTTCACTGTTCAGCTGGTTTCCCTCACTTGGTGTTTGTGTGTGTGCCCATGTGGAGGTTGTTGAGTTCACCCTTACAACCTACTGGTGTCCAGCCCTCCCTCTTTTTTACTGACAGTCACTCTTTTCCCTGTGATCACCCACAGGGTTAAAACAAAGGATATCTGTGTCAAGGTTCAGATTAAGTTAGGGGAACTACTCTGAGTCTTCATATTTCTGCCGGCAGCTTTGTTAAAGGGCTAAAGTGGGGAGAGCAGAAGCAGCAGACAGATATAAAACCTTGATGGAGGGCTGCTAAATGTGTTTTACTGTGATAAACCAGTGATGAGCTGAAGGTAACCCATGTTCAGGAGGTTTAGTGTAGGGTAAAGCTTCCTCCCATGTGTGATTATTTACTGCCGCTTCCTATTCAAAGTGAAATATTCCCTGGTGCATGGTACCCAGACAGACCCCCCCCCCCCCCAGCTCGAGAAATGCTCTACTGTGATTGGCTGCCAGAGCTCTCTGTGTGTCAGTGTGGTAGACCGAGAGAGGGAGAGATGAACTCAAATTTGGCAGCAGCTGTGGGGTGGAAAAGAAGGTCAGAAGAGAGCGATTTGGCAGCATGCCAGTGTCCAGTGTGTGTGTTTGGCCTGGCTTGTGTGTGTATATAAAAGCTCAAGTACAGCTGCAGAAAATTGTTTGGTTGTTATTCAAAACTCTAAATCCAATCCAGCAAGCGCTTTTGTCAGACGGCAGACCTACTGACCCAGACTGCTTCATAATAATCAATTTCTCCTTCAGTGATAAAAGCAACATAAATTGTGAGACATCACAAAAAAAGACAGTAGTTACAGAAGAAAAGTTATCTGTCCATTCATGTAATGCTTTTAGTAACAGTTATTTTTGTTTATTTTTTTGAAAGGTAGTATAGACTTGTTTTGCTGAGTCCCCTGGGTGGGAGAGGTGGTTGTTGTGGAATGACATATTGAAGCAGGGAAAACATACTTTTATGTCCAGCAGCCACAAATGCTGGTTCATACCACATTTTAGACAACTTTGGTACTCAACCAGTAAAGGCAGGTAGTATGGCAGACAAAGTGAAAACGTGACAAAATTTACCTTGCAGCAAGTGCTGCCTTTGCACACTCCAGACTTTCCGCCCACCTGTCATTCATTCTGCTTAACTGCTTTTTGGCATTCAATGAAATAATTTACCTATTTACAGCATTACACTATAGTTATTATACTATAGTTATTATATCACAGGGGTCAAAATGAGATGACATGTTGGTTACTGATTGAAATTGAAGAGGACTGCCGGTCGGGGAGGAGAGCATGTTAATTGTTTGAAATATAGTCGGTTGCATGGATTATTGCACACGTTTTGTATTTATTTTATTCAAATACTGAGCATGACAGCGTTGTGCCGGTAGGACAATTAAAAACTAACCCCGAAGTAAAGATGTAGGGCTGTAATCACCAATTTTATTTTCCTTATTGTTTAATCTGCAGATTATTTTCTTGATTATTTGTTTTATCTATAAAATATAACAAGTAGTCTTTAAATGTTTTGTTTTGTGCGACCAACATTCCAAAACCCAAAGATATTTAATTTACTATCATGTACGACAAAGAAAAGCATCAAATCCTCTGTAAGTAACCAGTAAATGTTTGACATTTTTGGCTTTAAAATAATTCGGTTATCACAATAGTTGCCAGTTGATGATCGAACTTGTTGATCGACTAATTATTTAATCAACTAATTGTTGCAGCTCTAAAGCGAGGTGTATCTATGGATTTTTTGATAGGGCAGTGTTAAACAAGTGGTGCTACATAATTCATAACTGAAGCTGTGTAATTGTCATATTTAAACTAAAGAGAGCACTGAGTTATGAGTCTACAATTAGCTTTTTTCCACATCAGATTTTTTAAGAGAAGAAACTCGAACTCTTAAGACTCATTAAATTAGGACAGAAATGGAGCTGGTTAACAATCTGGAAAAGGGAGAGGCAAGGTACACAAATACCCCAATAAAGACCACGAGGTTGGAATTTATTGGGAGCTGTTTTTTACCTGCCAAAAGTAATAAATGCATTTGAACACATTCTTTCCACCCAAGAAGTGTCCAAATCCCTGATTGTAAACAGCACACGCTCAAACTGTTTTCTGTGCGATTCACCTTCAGTAGCCTCGCAAAGACAGGCTTGCTTTTGGGAAGGTCGATGCTTAACACCTCAGCTAACCAATTTCCTGTGGGAAATCCCCGCAGTCCATGTCACACTACGGTTGCTCAGTGTTGACACTTTCACAATAAAGTTTCTGCATACGCCTTACACAGAATCTTGAAGCACAACATAATCATTCTGATTGGCTGTACTACATTACACATTCACAATCAGTGCTCTGTTTTTACCACTGATGATGTGGAGTTTCTGGTGGCTTTTTATAATATGGATATTGATGACTTGACTAAAAGAAATAAAATGCATAATAAATAATAAAACACATGCTTATTTTGTCTAACTAACACACCAAAAGCCAACGATTTAGGATAGTAAACCCAACTTAGTTTACTGTCCTATATGACAGAAAAAGGCAGCAAATTTTCACTTTTTTTTTTTTTTTTTTGGAAAATGACTGAAATAGTTTGATGAACCAAACAACCACAAACCTGTTTCATCATTTGAAACAACATCACCCATTAGAACACGCCAAAAGTAAGAAACCCTCGACAAGCACCGGGCCAGTAAGTGGGACTAACCAGCAGCAAACTATCGTATCAGCATTTTCCAGCACCATGCCTTATGACAAAAACAAAACACACAAACATTTTCAAAGTGTTTAAAACCCGTCTGCACAAAGGGTTCTGACAATAAAAAATAGTTTAAAACCACAAAGAACCATATGGTTTCTTCAACTTTCACTCAGGAGCAAAAAACAGCCTTTAATCTTGAAAGAAATAATGATTTGACATTTATCATGAAAATTATATCGACTGATATGAATTTTTTTTTTTTTCATGACAACATTTTTATATACATATATGATATGCATTCAAGTTTAATGAGGAGATTCTCTGGCATTTGACATGACGCGACCAGCCGTGACTCAAGAGGTAGAAGTGTTTGTCCACTGATCACAGGGTTCGCGCTTTGATCCCCACCTCCTGTCGTCCATGTGTTGGGAGTGTCCTCCTTGGGCAAGACACTGAACCCCAAATTGCTCCCATTGGCCAGGCCAGTGCCTTGCATGGTAGCTCGCTGCCATCGTGTTTGTGTAAATGGGAGGCAAATTGTGAAACACCTTGGATGAGAGTGGCATGTAAATGCAGCCATTTACCTTTATTTTTAATTTAATTAAATTTTTTTCCCTGTTCCTTGAGAAGACTTCCTATGCTGAAGCTGTACAGTGGCATTACAGAGTGTTTTCTTTTCTCTCACAAACACTTTGGTTGAATATAGACACTGGCTTGCAGAGAGCACATTAACCGAACAACAGACAAAAGTCTCATTAGCCATTATAGAAATGAATGTTAATTAGCTACAGCTGATATTATGGTTGGGTGATGTATTGAATTAATTCGGTTAATTTGAAGTTTTGTTTTTGCAGTGTATAAAATGTCTACATCATGAAAATTGAGTTATTACTACATGCATAAAAAGGTTATTTTCATTCAAACGACAGGTAGATGATAGCTGGCTACATGATCTGTTTTGAGTCCTGTAAACTGAAGTTAATAGTTGAGGAAACTCTCATGAAAAGAGACAGACATAAGGCTGTGACTGAGTCGATGTGTCTGAGGCAATCTGACTGTAGTCTTCTAATGTATTGGTCGCAAAACATCAGACTCCGTTAAGCCATCTTACTTCCCTCTGTTATACTCAAAACTCCTGGGAAGAACTCTGACTTCAAGCCTTGTTGCTGTAACTAATGCATCGCTATATTTAAAAACTTTAGATTTTTTATGAACCCCTCCACTATAAAGTATCTAATCATTCATTTTTTTGAAACATTACAGGCCCAGTTCACCATGCAGACTCTTTGTGTATTCATGAACTATGAGTCGGGCTTTAGTTTGCCTCACAAAGGAGGTTGTAGGTAAAATGTAGGAGGAAAAATGAAGTCATACTCCTGCTGGTTGGACACATTTTTGCCTTTTTAATATCTTTAATGGACAAAGCAGTGGCAAGGTGAGACAGGTCGGTTTGGTAGCCATTGCCAAAGCGCAGTGTACAGTGCAGCCTTACTCATCTGGTCATGAGCAGTCTACTAAATTGAAAGTCAAAGCACGTTTTGCATCATGTGAATGCCACAGACATGAATTGGGTGTAATACTTGACAGGATAGTGGCCGCTGTAATTAAATGTGGAACACAATGGTAGCAGCAGCTCGTAGTGAAAAGTCAGCCTGCTTTCTCAATGCAGCAATTTCATCATTCATTCAGCTTGTAGAAAGCTATTACTGTGCTGTGAATACCTCGCTGAATATTTCATAGGTCTCAGACTTCTTTCAAAGCTTTGAAATAGTAGTGCAGTGCCTGTTTGGAACGGGCCGATTGCGTGGCCTCTGGTATTGCTGCTTGCAGCTTTCTCGTAAACCGCTCATCCAAACATCTTCACACTCGACACTGTGCTTCCTTGTGTCCTGGGCAATACACCTGCCAAGTGTGAAGTCAATCGGATGAATGGTTGTCGAGAAAATCGAAGGACAGACAGACTCTTTCCATTTTAGTTAGATTAAAAAGATTTGCCTTGGCTTCCAAATAGTTAACAATGTGCTTTTTTCGCTGTTTTTGGTTGAGATTCTTTAATTCTCCAAGGTTTTAGGTTTTAAATCCCCTCTTTCTGTCTTCTGTCTCTCCTTCTTTCTTGCTCTCCTCTTAAATTTATTACAAACGTTATTCTCCTCTTTCCTCAGGCAGTGAAGAGCTCAAGAGGATGGCTCACTCTAAAGCTCGAGTCACAGATGGGAAGGTGACCTACCCCCCAGGGGTCAAGGAGATCTCTGACAAAATCTCCAAAGAGGAAATGGTCCGCAGACTCAAGGTCAGTGTCTTTCTCCCATTCTGCTGCAGCTGTGTTTACTGTGTGCTCGCACAGATTGGGGGGGCATGAGGGCATGATGTCATCATTATTTCTTTTAAAACAGACAAGATGTCTGTGTGTGTGTGTGTGTGTGTGTGTGTGTGTGTGTGTGTGTGTGTGTGAACCCAGCCACTAACCTCCGGCACCTTCTCTCTCCACTCAATATGCCCCACCCTCCTTCCAGATGGTTGTGAAGACCTTCATGGACATGGACCAGGACTCTGAGGAAGAGAAGGAGCTGTACCTGAACCTGGCCCTCCACCTGGCCTCAGACTTCTTCCTCAAACACCCAGACAAGGACGTGCGTCTGCTGGTGGCCTGCTGTCTGGCAGACATATTCAGGATTTACGCCCCAGAGGCGCCCTACACCTCCCCAGATAAACTCAAGGTACAGTGATGGAAGTTTTGCGGCAGCACATAAAACAAAACACTGCAAAATTACATCACTCTGCTCCACCAGAGTTACTCATGGTTTTAATTACATGACCCTGTTGCATCCTCTCTGGAGTATTCACATAACACTAACTGACAAATTGATTTGTATTTTCATTTGCCAGCTAATTTGGAAGTTGGCCTGAAATTTGTGCAGCATTTGGCTTGAGACTTGACACAGCTCACACCTTAGAGAGCTTCTAAACACACGCTGTTTATTAGACACGCACATATCAGCAAGTGTTAGATACACGATTCCTTCTTTTGATGTGTTTAACCTTTAAGTTTTAAGTAATGTTTGTGTGGGAGGGTGGGTATCTCTTGCTAATTGTTGTAAACATTTTGACTGAGAACATTTCTAGGTTTGTTGTGTTGGGGCTGTTAATAGTTGAATTTTTAACTTTGTTGTGCTGCCCCCATCACACCAGAGGTTTGCTAATGACTACATCTGTGTGTTTCTTTCTTGTGTCCAGGACATTTTCATGTTTATCACAAGACAGCTCAAAGGACTGGAGGACACTAAAAGTGCGCAGTTCAACAGATACTTCTACCTGCTTGAGGTGTGTGTATGGAACTAAAACTCAAAGATCTCTAATTACCTTTTGTTGTTTGAGAAGACTTTTTATGGTGGTAGCCTAATTAATGCTCACAACTTGCTGCTACAACATGTTCTTCTGAATACATTTACTGAAGCCTGTGTGTATTCAAGATCTTACCATGTAACTGTATCATATTAAATAAATGATGTTGAAGGCAAGTTTAGAGGCACAGAAGAAGAAGACAGAATGACATACACTCTCTCCTGCTGTGAAACTGAAGCGTGTAGGAAACATGTTTATCTCTTTCTGCAGCAATCTGGCAGTTTTGTTTTTCATCTCCTTCAGGCTGCAGAAGACTCAAAACTCCTTCAAACACTAAAAATAGATAAATCAAAACAGATAATTAAAAAAAATGTAATATGCCTTCAAAAAATGACTAGCCTAAATCCCTCAGTGTTTTTAGGATCCTTTTTTAAAGAATAAGTTAATCTGATGTTCTTCATTAATGGTTTGGTTGCTATTCAGTCTTCTTGCTTGTGTGTTTCAATTTGCTTTTAAAGTGCTGATTTCTTTCATTTATGAGAGTTTGCACCAAGAAGCTAATTCCCGATGAAATGAAAGTTGAGTCTAATTGGAAGTAAATATCTTTGGTTTGCAACTTGATTATTATTAAGCTTGTGAATAAAAAGCCAGTGTTATAAACGGTGTGTAATTGGACAATCGGAAGCAATTGTGAGATGGCAATCTAACTTTCAGTTTTAATTATATTAATAGCTTTACACTTGATGCAACAGCAGTAAAATCCAAACTATTACCTACGGTAGCCATGAATATAAGATTAAGTTGTTAAATTAAACGTGAAATGGAAACCTCAACTAATCTCAAACAAAACCAGGTAAACTGTCTGAAAACAGACGGCATAATAAATGCTAACAGAGCTTGTTTACTCGTGTAAAGTGGTACAATTGCTATATTTTTTTAATAATAATGTATCAAATGACTGTGTAATGGGAGAGGCGTCGCTCATAGTGATGAACCCACAGAGAATCATCACCCAAAGCTGCAGCTCTCCTCAGCTTAACAGGGCTTTATGGAGAGTTTCAGCTTGTTGTTTAGCTGTCCGGCCCACAACTTGACTATTCTGATGCACTTCACTTCTGAGCGACTAGCTGGTTAACATAGTGGCAGCTAAAGAGCCAGATATTTCCCCCAGGAGTTGGTAGAGACCAAAAACAGAGCTAGAAGAGGATGAATATTGAACGTACATTTGACTCCAGATGAATAATGTTGCTCTGTAACTGCTGGATGTGTAAATAAGCAACAAGTTCACCATATCATCTTAAAAGGTGACGATATGTCAGTGTTGTGTTCCGACTTGTTTCCACCTCCCCCAAGTGGCCAAAAAAAAAAGCCCTTATTGCAGATTAAAAGGGAAAAGAGTTTGATTTGGTTTTTGGAAGATTTATTATTGAATTGCAACCAAAAAACGAACATGGCTGTCCTTCACCCCACTTTTTCACCCACCCATTCTTCTTTCACCTTCTTAGCTTGCATCAGCATTGTCGCTAACGTCCTGCCTCCTCTCTTTTTGTTCAGAACATAGCATGGGTGAAGTCCTACAATATTTGCTTTGAGCTTGAAGACAGCAATGAGATATTCACCCAGCTTTACAGAACGCTCTTCCAGGTCATCAAGTAAGTCCTTTTATCAAAACCTGCCTCAGTATAATATTTGTGTGTCCATATTCATCATGGTCTATTGTGTGGGTATGTGTGCCCAGCTTTTTCCACATTCCCTCCTTTTTTTTTTTTTTTTTGGGCTGCGGCAGTCCTTAATGACAAAAACAAGCCCTTGTAGTCCTCTCTATCGGTCCCTGCTGCTACATCATGAAACCACACAGTAGCAGTCCAGTTCTTTCTCTTTGATTGCCCTCCCTGCTCTCCTCTCTTTCCTCCTAACCCCGCTCTCAATTTCACTCTGCTGAACACAACCTTGAGGGCTGAATTCTGCAGTACAGAATTTGGCTCTTTGCCATTGATCCAAAATTGTGGTTGTGTGTGTCAAGGTTGTGCCAGCACAATGCTTTTTTTTAATATTATATAGGAAGAGTTCTACTTTCCATTAGAAATATTCAGTAAGCTAGAAGGTGTGTGTGTGTGTGTGTGTGTGTGTGTGTGTGTGTGTGTGTGAATGGACGGTAATGAGACTAGTAATGCCTGGCAGTGTTGAGGACAGCGGTCGCTGAGATACAAATCTAGGTAATAAACTTTACCTCCCGCTGTCATGCAGATCATTATGAGCAAGTAAACCCACCCTCTGTGTGATCATTGCATTGCAGTCTGTTTGTGTGAGGCCAGTTTGTTTTCAAAATGAGAGCCAGCAAGTGGAAAAAAAAACATCCATACTGCAAAGTAAGTCTCAGCCATGGTGCACAAAAACATCACAGATTCTTGTGCTGAGTGGGTGACGTACACACTAGGTAGGAATAGTTGCTGCTTTAATGGGAACCAGCGTGGAATATTATACTTTAAATTCTGCTATGATGCAATTCTCGACCCTTGACCCTTCTTGCCTTGTTTCCCTAGCAACGGCCACAACCAGAAGGTGCACATGCATATGGTGGACCTGATGAGCTCCATCATCTGCGAGGGCGACACTGTATCGCAGGAGCTGTTGGACACCGTGTTAGTCAACCTGGTGCCAGCACACAAGGTATGTGCACAATATACACAATACATACACACACACATAGTCCAACCATGAATGCTGATACAAGTAGAAACTGCATAGTAACGGACTGTCTGAAGTGAGTTGATATTGTCAGTAGGCTGAGACCAATATCATTTTCCATACCCTGTAATTCAATGAGACCCCTGCAGGTGAAAAGAGGTAAAGCAGTTTAAGTGTTTGTGCACAAACATCTGTGCTTGCTGCAAGCCTCCTAAAGGGATGTCTTCTGAGTGAAAAGCAAAGAGTGATGGACTACACCCTTATTTTTCACATTATTTGTAATGTTTTCACCCAGACATCTGTCTGAACATGTTCTCTGACCTGCTGTGTTATTCACCATTTCTTTTTCTGTCTTTCTAGAATTTGAATAAACAAGCATATGATCTGGCCAAAGCTCTGCTGAAGAGGACTGCTCAGGCTATTGAACCCTACATCACCAATGTAAGATTAAATCTTTGACACGCTCTTGTTTATTTTTGGTCTTTACACCTGTATATCTATGGCTGGATGTGTTGGGGTTTTTTTTTGTTGGTTGTTTTTTTTTGGGTTCAGCATTTAACACTGGGCACCTTGCAGTTATGTACATCCTGTACAAAAACTGTAAAAAAATAAATAAATAAAAAACAGTGAATACTGTAGCTTCAAAGTTGTACCTAATGAGAAGAGCATGATACTAACAGTGCCAGAGTGTTTGAGCCAGCGCCAGCCATGCTAGAAATGTCTTGGCACTGCAAGACGTTCATGTCTGAGCAAATGATGAAGCCAGGTGATACGTTGGACATCCGTCTGTTGAACATCAAAATCTGTCTGTTGAACATGAAACATTTGATGCATCCAAATATTTGTGTTGAGGCTCACATTGTATACATGCAGCTTCACTGTCTTAACTTCAGATTTAATTGAGGCTACTGGAATAGGTTTTCAGATTGTCCAACTAGAACTAGAGGTTGAGTTGCAGGACCATATAGGATCTCTTTTTGGTTTCGTTATCAGTAACCGTTCTTCCACCCTCTCTGTCTGTTTTCAGTTCTTCAACCAGGTGCTGATGCTGGGAAAGACCTCAGTCAGTGATCTGTCCGAACATGTTTTTGACCTCATCTTGGAGCTTTACAATATAGACAGCCACCTGCTGCTCTCAGTGCTGCCGCAGCTGGAGTTTAAACTCAAGGTATAGAAAAACACTGTTTCAGTTAAACATTGAGGCACCAAACTGCTCTGTGGCTTTTCAAACCTATACTGTTTATATCAGTTTTTGTTGTTGTGGGGGTTTTTTTTGTTGTTTTTGCTGAGTGTGCATAAATGGAACCTTTAGCATCTTGCATTTGTCATGTTAGTATGGTTGTTTTGTGTAATACACTTTACTGCACTATTATAAGGGCATTTGACAGATAAATTATAATAATAATAATAATAATACTTAGATTTTGTTGTAATATTAATAGCAGTTATATGTATGAAAGCAGCAGCAATGCCTGTCTTAATATTGGTATTATGAGTTATTCACACGACACCAGACTAAAAACACGATTTCGTTGACCTATTAGCACAGAATTGCACATTTTCACTTTCTCTGCAGGTTTGTTGATTCATATTAGAAAGATAAAGCAGTCAGCCAGTCAGCATAATGTTGCCTCTGCAGTGTCTCATAAAGGCTTCCTGCTGATGGATAACGGTCATTAACTGTTCAGAGGGAGAGTAGATCACTGCTGTCTCCTCAAAATAATAGCTGCGATAAAATCTCTCCCCCACAGACTACATACTGTCTGTCTCTCTGTCTCTCTCAACCTCACTCTTTTCCTCTCCTCGCTTGTTTTCTATTCTTTCTCTCTCTATTTTTTGCTTCCTTCATCCTCACTTCTTCCCTCTACCTACTTCTTGTCTTCCGTTGTCTTTACTTTGTCTCTGATGTTTCCTCTTCTTTGCAGCTCATTCTTAAACAAGATTGATACCAACTGCTGCCTTTGTGTGTTATGAAAATGCTAATGTTGCCAATGTAGTTAATGTAAATGGTTTGGGGTGTCTGTCCATTCAACACAGCCAAATCCTGTGCATCATTTCTCATTCTGTCTCTCTCCTTCCCTCTCTCTCTCTCTGCAGAGTAATGATAATGATGAGAGGCTGCAGGTGGTGAAGCTGCTGGCTAAGATGTTCGGAGCCAAGGACTCTGAGTTGGCCGCGCAGAACAAACCACTCTGGCAGTGTTACCTGGGCAGGTGGGTTCGAGTGTTCCATAGATGCTTGAAAAGTCAGAAAAAATCTTAAAATACCCGTATTTGATACTTTCAGAGGGGCTAAAATGTGAACAGATGTTAATTTTTTTTCAACATGCAATTATTGTTACTGTAGAGTTGCAGACATTAACATTCATTTTTGCCCCCCAAAAGGTTTAATGACATCCATGTGCCTATCAGACTGGAGTGTGTTAAGTTTGCCAGTCATTGTCTGATGAACCACCCAGACTTGGCCAAAGACCTCACAGGTAAGTCAGCTGAAATGCACTGACTTCTAAGCAGATACATATTTTTGGAAACCTGCTCTCATATGACGAGAAGTTTATCAGCATGAAACCTATTGGAGATATTTTGTCACTATATAGAGGTGTTGCCCCAACACTTGGACCACTTACAAGCTCCTAATAAAAAGTGTATTATTGTTCCTTCCAAGTGTCTAATTTAGAAGAAATGAGAAGCATTTGCTGGGTGTTTTCTCCTCGTTAGAGGTGGCCAGTTCTCTCACATCCCACTCATTTGTTCCTGTTTTCTTTCCCAGAATACTTGAGGGTCAGATCACATGACCCAGAGGAGGCCATCCGCCATGATGTCATCGTTTCTATAGTAACGGCTGCCAAGAAAGACTTGTCTCTAGTCAATGATGCATTGCTCAATTTTGTAAAGGAGAGGACCTTGGACAAGAGAGTAAGTGGGCACATTTTGTGTATCGTACAAAAGTGTATGTATTAAGTGTCGGTATGTTCTCGTACTGTTTTTCAGTGTGTTGTATCTTACCACATTTTTTTTCTCATCGGTCAATTTATATCTTGATAAATATCAATATTAAGTCGCTATTTCTGTCAAGCTTAAATATTAGTAGTAGATTCAGAACCTGAAAAATTACCAACATTTGTATGAGTTGCAAACACAAAGTCTAGTTAGAATTATTTATTAATACAAAAATACACCTGTCAGTTTAAATCCTTATGAATTCTGCAGTGTGAAATGTTAAAATTGCTCATATTCGATGTTTTTTTGCTATAAAAAAAGCATTGGCATCCAGGGGGATGGGTCTAATTGCTGGTGTAAGTGCGTTCACTCTGTGCTTTATTAGATGGTGATGCATGTAGTTTGTTGTATTTCCCGTCTTTGTTGGCACGTTTTCGGCTTAGATAACTTTATACATCACCTATCTGTTTTATGTGGGACTTTATTAGCATTAGGCATCAGCCTAGCCACATTTGGGATTGTCTCATCCACATTGTGGTCAACAGGGCTTTAAGTAGCCAAAGTATCTCCACATCATCGATGTCTTGTTACCTAGTTATCCACAACAGCTCTTGATGTTTATGTTTTCTGTTGCTTCCTGCACCGATACGCAAGGTTTCCTCTGAGGTAGCACTTGTGTTTCTAGTATAAATAATCCGGCTTTTGATTCCAAAACAGCATGTGGAGTGTTTAGCTAACTCAGCCAACCCCGCTGTGGCCATTTTGGAAAGAAGGCTGTCCTTTCCTAAAGGACTGCAATTTGTTTGGCTGGTTATAGCTTTGTTTCTGTGATTTGATTGTGTTTTTTAGTAGGTTGTCAGTAGGCAATGTAGCTTATCGACTGTATATCAAAGTTTCTAATTTTCTTATTGGGAAAGTTTCCTATCATGATCAGTGTCTTTTTATATCGCTCAGCCCTAGCTTTCTTTTGGGGGGCTACAGCCACTGTAGCTTCTCATAGAATTCTCACTTAACTAGTTTTCACAATTGGGGATGTCTCTCCCTTTATCTTTTCCTGTTCTTCTTCATAAGTGGCGTGTACGTAAGGAGGCCATGATGGGCCTGGCATCGATCTACAGGAAGTACTCTCTGCAGGGAGAAGGAGGCAGGGAGGCCTCTAAACAGATTTCCTGGATCAAAGACAAGCTGCTCCATATCTACTACCAGAACAGCATCGATGACAGGTTTGTGGTCATGGTTCCTGCCTGTTATATTAAAATCGTAGGAAAATCAAAATCCCTTCATTAATTTCTATAAAGCGTTTAATACCTGGGGGTAAGTATTTAAAAGGTAGAGCATTAAAACCCAAAAAGATGCTGATTAGACTCTCTGGGAGTTCCTTGAATCATCTGCTCAACCGCAGCTTTCGTGTGTGCCTTGAGCTATTAGCAGTGTACCGTGGATTTCTGCACTTAATGTTGTTTGAATTTGTCTTGTTCCATGGATAACTAGCTGAATGTAGATAACAACCTCACATTGAGACACTTTACAGCACACTTTGGCAGTGTGCCAAACACTTTTCACCCTTCTCCAACACAAACAGTAAAATCAGGTTTTTAACTTAGTCCTTCAGAATACAAAAACAGCTTCTCTCTAGTCAGTTTGTCAGTCATACAGGGAAAAATACCATAGAAGAAGATGGTTATGTACAGTAGCCTCAGGGCACCACAATGTAATGCAGTTGCCGCTGTTTTCATAAGCAAGTGAAATATGAACTTGTTTGGGTTTTTTTTTGTTTTTTTTGGATCATTTGAGCAGCCAGACAGCGCAGCATCAGTCGCTTCACTTTGAGTGGGAAGCTTTGATGTGTTGTTGTTTCTCCGCCTGCAACCGCAACACATGGAGAGCATGCAGTACCTCTTTGGGGGTTGTTGAAAGTCATTCTGCAAAATGTCACTAGCTGAAATAGCAGTAGATGAGCCATGTTGAGGCAAAGTGAGCTCCTCCTGGATAAAAACCTGAATGACAAAACGACACAAGTCCACTGAACAACATAGTCTCAGATCGAACTGCAGCGCAGTGTCTGAGGGTGCAGTTATCCTTATGAATCTCTCTGCTGCAGTGGAGCTGCTCAGCTGCCAACAGGAAAAGTCTGTATTGTAACAGGCAGTTCCTGAGTGTGTGAATGTGTGTAAGTGTATGAAAGTTAAACAGAGCATAGTACTTGTGCATGCTCAGCAAATTCTCCCTTAAAACCTCTGAAATTTGGTTATCCCAAATGTAAGGTCATTAAGTGACTAAAAATGTCCTATTTTTATTATGAGGGGGATTAGTTTGAGGTTATGCCCGGACCAATGATAAATCATATCAATCTATTTAATTAAATGGTCTCTGAGATATTTGGTTAGAAACTTCCAGTGGCCATTGAGAGACTGTAATCTCATCCATGCATAAATATTTGAGAAAATGAAATTCAACAGGGAACTTAAAATAGTGATTTTTTTTTTTTTTTTTTTCCCCCCCCTTTTTCTTCTTTCTCATTCCCAAATTTACAACGGCACTTTGTTCCAAGCAGCCTTTATTTCTGACCCTGGTGTAGATAATCCTATTCAACAAATCTAATGGTAGGTTAATGACTGTAAGGACTCTCAGCTCAAACCCTTGGAGAGAAAAAACAAACTGTGTTAGTTTCCGAGGATATTCTTCATTTGAATCTAAATTTCTCCTCATATTTCTCCCTCCGTGTGCACAGGCTGCTGGTGGAGCGGGTCTTTGCCCAGTACATGGTTCCTCACAACCTGGAAACCACTGAGAGGATGAAGTGTCTTTACTACCTGTATGCCACCCTGGACACAAATGCTGTCAAGTAAGTCTTTCTCACATATATAGGATCAAGACTGGCAAAATGTGACTTGCCATTTTCAGTCCTGTTTGTTTCTGTAAAACAATGTGAAGGTTTGGTAAAGACTGTGATGGCCTGTATAACATGCTGATGAAATGCAGTTTGAAGATAACACCTACTTTGTACTGTCTGGAGGAAATGTTCAGAAGGAGGGCCTATATTTTCCTACAGTAATACTATCATTCCTCCTCATCATGTGTTTCCCTCTTCATCCTTTGACTCCTCCTCTTGTGTGTCTCTTAGAGCTTTGAATGAGATGTGGAAGTGCCAGAATCTGCTGAGACACAATGTCAAAGACCTGCTGGACTTGGTCAAAAAACCCAAGGTAACTCAGACTGAAGCACACTACAAAAAGCTGATAGGTTAATATACCCTCACCTGATGTTTCTAAACTATTTTTTTCTGTTTTGTTTATGTTTTTGTTGTAGTCTGAAGCATCAAGCAAGGCCGTATTTGCCAAAGTCATGGTCATCACAAGTAAGCGATCTCACACATAACTATTTCTTTGAATTACTAACTTATACTGCCATGTGGATCTTTCCACTCAGCATAGCTTAAGTAGGAAAAAAGTACAAAATACTGCTGAAACAGGGATGACCTTAACCGCCTTTGTTTCAAATCTGTGCCTCGTAGACATCAGCTTTTAATTCTTTGTGTCTATAGGGAACCTGCCAGACCCGGGCAAGGCACAGGACTTTGTGAAGAAGCTGGCTCAGGTCCTGGATGATGACGAGCGGATCAGAGATCAGTTGGAAACCTTGGTCAGCCCCACCTGCTCCTGCAAGCAAGCTGAAGTCTGTGTGGTGAGTATTGACGTTTCTGTCCAAGATCACAGAGTAGTGACCTCTAATTGATGTTGTCATCCCTGCGCTGGCCTTGTTTTTATTTTAATCGATACCCTTAACGTTATCGTAACCTTGAAAAAACACTTTCTCAAAATGTCTGTCAGTATTTTGAGTTACAAAAGGCTGTTAAAGTTAATACAAATTGTGAATTACTCTTCAGTAATCTCTTACCTAAAATGTACATAATCTATCTTTTGAATGAACAAATGCTTAGACTGTGTAGACTTGAGAGGTGGCTGTAAAACGTTTTATAGTTTCATTGTTCATGAAGCACGGTGGCAGCTTGGATTCATGACGGAGGATGCCAGTGACCATCTGGTATCAAAAAGTATCAAAACACTTGTAAGCCCTTCTCAGACATGAACCACGCAACATTGCTTTCTTCTGTTAAAGTGACGACATTTTATCATTCAGGTATAGGTGACTTTTAATGTTCCTTACGGCTTCATTCATTCTATTTTGTTGTTAAAGCCTTAATGACCATCGTGAGTGTGCCCCACATCCAACAGTGAATCTGCTGAAACATTTTCACATCAGTTTCATCATTTAATGTAGTTTGACAACGAATTCTGCTGCCTGTTTTACAATGTCCAACACTGCACAAACATTGAATGACAGCACTTTAAGTTGGGATTCTCGTTTAATTCCTGCTTGCATGCAGTTGGCATGAATGAACACTGGAAAATACATGGAGATACTGTTGCTCACATTATTGTAAGAGGTTGTTTTTTGTTTTTTTTAACCTCTTTTGCCTTGGTTGCACCACGAGTGGAAATTCGTTTTTATAGACTGATCTGACATGAGACAATTGATCTCCTCAACGCCTTAAATCGGCTCTCACTCGGTTTCCTAGTTTATTAAACTGAATTAGTGCATAAAAGATGATGATTCAGATAATACATTTAGTGGTGTTAGAAGGCAAAACAAGATCTCTCTCTGCTGCTGTTGTTTCACCTTGTTCTGCTTCAGCCTTTACGCTAATCTGACGGGCGTTCAGTTCACAGCTTTTGCTGTGTTGAAAGTGATACGGAAAATGTTAACTACATCCGACCTAGTAAAATAGTCGCTGTGACTTTTTACGTAAAAGTGGCCGTGGGGCTTATTTAGACATGAGACTGACATGTTAAATTCCAGTCAGATTAACGTAAAGGAGTGCATGTCTCAAAGGGGCTAGGATTTTAGATTTTTATTATCACTTTGCTTCTGGTTCTGCAGTACTTATTATCTTTATGAGTCTAAAAATTACAGGTGTGAGTCGGAGAGGGATTGTCAGTTTTTCTGCATTAGTGTCATATTTTAGATTTGTAATTTTTTTTATTTTTTTTTATTTTTTTTTTTTTTACATTATTTGTCACCTTTTCAGCGAGACATCACTAAAAAGCTCGGCAGCCCCAAACAGCCCAGCAATCCATTCCTAGAAATGGTCAAGTTCCTGCTGGAGAGAATTGCTCCTGTACACATCGACACAGAGTCCATCAGGTACCGTGCGTGCGTGCGTGTGTCCCCATAACGCAAACTTTAAGTCATCACATTAATACAAATACTACAAATGCCAGTGATATTTGATTCAATTGTTCAGTATTTTACCTTTTTGTTTGATCTCTCTTTCATCTCTGCCATTATCTATCAGTGCTTTGGTGAAACAGGTTAACAAATCTATAGATGGAACAGCTGATGATGATGAGGAGGGCGTCCCCACTGAAGAGGCCATCAGAGCAGGACTGGAACTGCTGAAGGTAAAAACCAGAGAGATAGCTGGGTTCCACTCTGGATATTTGCTGCATTTATCTAAAAAATGAGATGATGAATACTTTGTCATTTCATTATCTCATGTTGGTGCTCCATTTAACAAAATGCTTGTAGGAAAAAAGTCTAAATCATAGGCCCTACACTCCTATCAGTTCTGCTGCTGCGGTGTCAGTGTGAATTGCTGCCTGCAAACAGGACTGATAATGCCCCTCCTGCAGTTTTTACCTACAGGTGGGGCAGGCAGCAGCAGCAGTCACTCCAGTGATACAAACACAACACATTAATAATGATGACATAAAGACTTTTCATATATTTCCAGCAGTCATCCAGCAGTGATTTGACCCTGTTTGTTCTTCATTCCACACAGGTGCTGTCGTTCACACACCCAGTGTCCTTCCACTCTGCAGAAACGTTTGAGTCTCTGCTGGGTTGTCTGAAGATGGATGACGAGAAGGTCGCAGAGGCCGCGTTGCAGATCTTCAAGAACACAGGCAGCAAGTTGGAAGAGAGCTTTCCTCACATCAAATCGTGCGTTTCATTGCCTGATTGATGCTTTCATTCGTTGTCTAGCTCACAGCACGATGTTTGCAGTCACACTCTGGTTTAATCATACATAGAAATCACTGTGGTTATTCATGTTTTGGACTAAAAGACTCGCTGTGAGCATGCTGCGCTCTTTATGACTCAAGACAATACTTTATATTTATGGTGTTCTCCTGCCTGCTCCCCCAAGTGTTTTGCTGCCGGTACTGCAGGCCAAAGCCAAGAGAGGCCCCCCTCGCCAGGCCAAGTATGCCATCCACTGCATCAACGCCATGTTCACCAACAGAGACACACACTTCGCCCAAATCTTTGAGGTCAGTCAGTCCCATGTCTTTGGTTTTATACCTTTTTACACATAAAAGAAAGAAAAGAAAAAAAAACAACAACTTTTGAATCGGTATAAATCATGTACATCGAGTATATCTTGGAAATGAAATAATGAAACACTGATGCATCTTAATCTTGCTCTGGCATTAAAACAAGGGTGATCAACACGCCTGTTCCTCTAAAACCTGAAATACTTATCAGATATAATGTGATGCCTGTGTTTTTGTCCACCAGTGGATCTACATGTCTGGCCCAGGATGAAACAGTCAATGAAATGTTTTGTGTTCCTCCAGCCTCTGCATAAAGGCCTGGACCCTGCTAACCTGGAGCAGCTCATCACTCCTTTGACCACCTTGGGTCACCTGGCTCAGCTGGCCCCTGAACAGTTTGCTGCACCGCTCAAATCTCTAGTCGCCAACTTCATTGTGAAGGATCTGCTCATGAATGACAGGGTACACACATCAGGAAATTATTTATTCAAACAACATGTCCAGTGGGAAACCCTGAAACAGTACTGCTCTGAGGTCCCAGGATCAGTACATTTGCTGTCTGTTCATATGATGTGATGTGTGTTGTCTGTAGGTCCCAGGCAAGAAGACAACCAAACTTTGGGTCCCTGATGATGAAGTGTCCCCAGAGACTCTGGCCAAGGTCAGCAGTGAACTCATGTATCTCTTAAAACTCTGTCCGCTGCGGGGTTTTTTCCTGATTCTGAATATTGTAACTGAATACAGTTATTTTTGGCCCTCCATCCCCCTCCATTCAGATCCAGGGCATAAAGCTGATGGTGAGGTGGTTACTAGGAGTGAAGAACAACCAGAGCAAATCGGGCAACTCCACCCTGAGAATGCTGACTGCTATTCTACACAGTGATGGAGACCTAACCGAGCAGGGCAGGATGGGGTAAACAACAAATCCTTTATTAGAGAGACCTAACATCCTGTGTGTGTCAGCCTCTTGAGCAGCTCAGAGAAAGCATTGTCTTCATATTATAATCATGAAATTTTCAGCGTCGCGCTGGATTTTAATGGGTATTGTGGATCCTAGGGGGATGTTAGGCTTTAATCGTGAGCGCATTTTTATATATATATATATATATATATAAAGAAATCCTTGTTTACTTTAGTCTCTTCTGCCCCTTCCTCTAATCCCCCAGTAAACCAGACATGTCAAGGCTGCGGCTGGCAGCGGCGTGCGCCCTGCTGAAGCTGGCACAGGAGCCCTGCTATCACGAAATCATCACTCTGGAGCAATATCAGCTGTGTGCTCTCGTCATCAATGTAAGATCTGCCACAAGTCTCTTCTTTTTATTCAAAGCTCATGCTCATTTTAGGGCTCTGCATCATATTTTTTTTTATTTTATATTGTTTTGTTTTGAAATGATGCACTATCATCTGGTATAATTTCCTCAGCCCTACCCCACCTCTACATTCCCTCCCCATATTTCTCTAAACCATTTCATCACCTCTCTCCTCCTCCTTAATCGTTGTCACTGTGCGTCTTTCTCTTTGTTCTCTAGGATGAGTGCTACCAGGTGCGACAGTGTTTTTCCCAGAAGCTCCACCGGGGCCTGTGCCGCCTCCGTCTGCCTCTGGAATATATGGCAGTGTTCGCTTTGTGTGCCAAGGACCCGGTTAAGGAGAGGAGGGCTCACGCTCGCCAGTGCCTGGTGAAAAACGTCAACATACGCAGAGAGTACCTCAAACAGCACGCCGCCATCAGTGGTAAAGACGCAACTAAATCTGACAATTCTCAAATGAAATCTGGCAATTGTTTAATTTGTAGATTTTTAAAAGCAGCAAGAGAAAGTCTGTAGCATGAAACAAGTCCTCATTATTTAATTAGTAACTTCTACAGTATGTATCTAAAACCAGAATATTTGAAAGATAGGGATAAAAATAAGTGATGTGACTGTAAAGAGTAAATTAAAAAGACATTGGTCAGGGCAAAGGAATGAATAAGATTGGTGCCGCAGTGCTTATGGCAGCAATCATTACAACTTTGGTGATGAGGTAGTTTCGGTGTAATATTGACCTTGTGTGTGCCAACAGACAAGCTGTTCTCTCTGCTGCCGGAGTATGTGGTGCCCTACACCATCCACCTGCTGGCACATGACCCAGACTACGTCAAAGTACAGGACATCGAGCAGCTCAAAGAAATTAAAGAGTAAGTAGTGTATGGGAAAGCTGTTAGTTGCACAGATGATAAAAGAATACTTAAAAAAAAATTTAAAAATATACTTTTTATACATTAAATGCAAACTCTTAAATCAATGAGGAAAATTACAACCTGGTGTTTGTGTCATTTTTGTACTGGCCATGCATCTATGTTGGTTATAAAGACAATGAGCACTGAAAAATATCAACCTTTCCCCCCCACAGAGAATACTCGGTGCTATTACTATTTTAATATTGCCATTACTCATTAATTGCATCTGCAGTATCCAAATCATTTTAATGTCCGAGAACTTAAAAGATAAATGCTACAACACGATGTCTAAAATTCAAAGTCCTGTATGCTGATGTCAAACTTCCCCTCCGTGTTAGGGCTCTGTGGTTTGTCCTTGAGATTATCATGGCCAAGAATGAGAACAACAGCCACGCCTTCATAAGGAAAATGGTGGAAAACATCAAACAGACAAAAGATGCCCAGTCCCCCAATGATCCCAAAACCAATGAGGTACATATTTTGTGTGTGTGTGTGTGTGTGTGTGTCTTATTTATTGATTTATTACTTACTTACTTACTTACTTACTTACTTACTTACTTACTTACTTACTTACTTACTTACTTTCTTTCTTTTATGGACAGTACCTATTCATTCATTCATTCATTCATTCATACTCACTGCTCTAACTGCCATACCAGCCTGCTGACCAGACCTTTGTGTCTTCCCTGTACAGAAACTCTACACAGTGTGTGATGTAGCCATGAACATTATCATGTCAAAGAGCACCACCTACAGCCTGGAGTCCCCAAAAGACCCTGTGCTGCCCTCATGCTTTTTCACCAAACCAGACAAGGTTGGTGTCTGCACCCCAAAGCATTTTCTGGACAATCTTAAGTATTTTTCTTTTATGTTCTTCTTTTTTCATGTATATTAATAGCAATAGCTAAGCTGCAAATGAGATGTGCCAAACATTTTCTTTTCTTTGACTTTGCCAAGATGCACATGCCCTGTTTGAGTCTTACGAGTACTAATGCACCTCTTTCAAAAGTGCACATACAAAAGCGTCAATTAAAAGATGAACACAGATTAATTGTATTTTCCTGGTTGCAGTAGCTGGTAGTGACTGCTCCCCAGTTATTTGTGTGAATATGGGCTTATTTCAAGAGGAATTATCAACGTAGCTGGCACACATTTTGACTAATGAGATTGTTTGGCAGGAGCAGACCTTCTCTTCATAATTCTCAGCTTGTGTTTCAGCTCAGTTTTTAAAAAAAAAAAAATTTATTTTAGTAATTCTTGTTATTCTCTGTTTCAGAATTTCAGCAACACAAAAAATTATCTCCCACCAGAGATGAAGGCATTCTTCACACCAGGAAAGGTAAGCTTAATCAAACCTCTGAAATGGTCACGTTGGCTTTTTCATCTCATTTCTGTGTTTTGTTGCATGGAACACACATCCAACTCAAACTCTTGTCATCTCTCACTCCTCAAGCCCAAGTCGGCTAACGTTTTGGGTGCAGTAAACAAGCCGCTGGCGTCGGCGGGGAAACAGCTCCAGAGTAAAGCTTCTCGTATGGAGACTGCCAGCAATGACGACGACTCGTCCAACCCAGGCTCCCCACAACGCAGCAAGGCCAGGTACAAGACATGTAATACACATACACCTTCCTCTAAAGACTCACTATGCCACAGGATGGACCGTCAAACTCAAGTTCAAACCCTGATGTCATCTAGCCTTTACCCTGCTGAAGCGTTGTCGAGTAAGACACTAAATCCCATCCAGACGTTCAGGAGTTCTGTTTTCTAAAGGAATCAAACTGCCTCACTGCACGGAGAGTGAAGATGTTCACTGATTTATGTTCATAGACAACACAGGTCTACAGAAAGAGATGGCTTTGCATCTTGTCACCTTGAGTTGCATTTCTGTGTTTGTATTATAAAATAGTAACAGTTCATAATTGCTTTTTTTTTCAGGCATGACAGCTCAGAAATGGATCATAGTGAAAATGAGGACATCAGCCTAAAGAGAGCAGACAGCACTGACAAGGTATTAAAACCTCTTAATATTCAGATAAAATAGCTACTGTGATGTAAGACTAGTGATTATAATATAGTAACAGAGCTTATGCAATGTTTTCATCGTTTTAAGCAGCTTGGTCATGTAATTTAAAGTTATTTGTGTGTTTTTCTCAGGGTGAAATTGAACATCTGCTTGATCATCATATATTACCAATGAGAGTTTCTCAGACTGTTTTATGTGTAAATATCGTCTGGAAGCTCCAGTAATCATCCCAGAAATTAATATTTGTTATTTGTTCCAAACCATTGGGATATCTTATCTCCCAGCCATATTCCTCTTGAAAATGTTCCCCTCCCCAGTTGGAAAGATCATTGGGATTGTTCTTTTCATCATATGCGCAATCCTATTTCTAGGAACTGAAGCTTGATTTCCTTGTTATTACTGAATTAAGTTTTGATAAGAGCAACCATGACACCAATCAGATAAACATATAAATAATTAAAAACCGACATTTTCTTAATCTGTTCTGTAGTATGACTGCACAAATTAACAAAAAACATTATCTGAAATGACAGAGTAGCTTAGGACAAGTGTGTTGCTGTGTTCCAGTTAAGTGTTCCCAGTCATAAACCGTGTCTCTGTGTTGTGATTCTACTGTGCAACCACCTGCTGGATTTAAGTCAAGATAGGATTAGCAAGTACACGTTGCCTACTGCATACATCTTTTTTTATTTGTTTAGTTCAGAATAAATACAGTTTAGCAAGTCTCTCTTCTATAAAAGTAACAAAAATGAGAGTTGAAAATTAGAAATAGCTATAAACTCAGTTATAAAATCAGTTTCATGCTCTGTATTGGAACTACCTGTATGTTAAATAGCATTGTCCCTATTATTATTATTATTATTATTA